>JADLZN010012163.1:0-256889 GCA_018155175.1 Sinocyclocheilus anophthalmus
AGTCAACATGAGGGTGAGTAAATGATGACCAAATTTCCATTTTTGGGTGAGCTATCATTTTAAATCTTGAATTTTATTTTCATTACCTATTTAGTGAAACTATGAAGCTAAATTGAGATATAAGCAAAATTCACTCAGCCACGGTAAGTGATATAACCTGACAAATTAAATAGTTATTATGCCGTCATCATTTACAACGTCAGTTGAACTAAGGGACAGTTTCCATTTTATGTTCCATTAAAAGTCATTCCACTGTAGATGTTACCTTGCATAACACTGCATATCACAGTAGTTAGAACATAAATCTCTTCTGAGAAAAAATATCATGCCATTTTTATATTTTTTTTACATTAATTTATGACCAGCCGTTGGCAAAAAGAAACTGCTGTGGCTGGTGATTGTCCTCTTCTTTGATGAATGAAAGCCTTTAACATTGTTTTATTTTATTTCACATTTAATCTCACATATTCTGTAAATGCTACTATTAAAAATTAAGAAAGTATATTTCTTTGATGTTCTGAGGAATTATTGCATATCCAGAATTAATACATTAATAATACTTCCTAAAACAAAAAAAACAAAAAAAACAGTACCTCTTGCTGAAGATCTTTGATGATTTTGGTCTTCTTTTCCATCTCCATCTTTAAGAACTTTATCTGCATGGAAAGGAGGGGGAGGGGCAATTTGCATATTAAAGCCCCAGCAGCATTTTGTACAGAAAAAGCATCATAAATTGTGCATGATGATCTGATTTAAGGAAGAATTATGTTCGCTGTAAAATATACACTATCATTCAAAAATTTGGGGTTGGCAAAATGTTAATGTTTTTGAAGTCTACAAAAATACAGTAAAAACAGTAATATTTGTGAAATATTATTACAAATTTAAAAAAGTGTTTTCAAACTTTTTCTGTTTTAATATATTCTACCCATCTTGATGGTCACAGCATCCTTCAGAAGTCATTCTAATATGCTAATTTCTTATTATTATCAATGCTGAAAACAGTTATGCCATTTAATATTTGTGTGGAAACGGTGATACTATTTTTTTTTAGGATTCTTTGATTGGACAAGTTCAAAAGAATGAAACAATCAATTTAACGTATCCTTGCTGGATAAAAGTATTATTGACTTACTGACCCCAAACCTTTGCACAGTAATGTACAGTATGTACAAAAATATAAATGCACAGTTATCTTTGTGATTTAATTTATTAAATTATTCTGAGCTGTATATATATTTTATTTATTTTATTTATTATTTGTTTGCAAGCTTGATTTGAGGATTTACAGATTGAAATGATAAAGAAAGAATGAAATTGACTAACAAGGTTAGATCAGATCTCACTGTAAATTTGCTGTGTATAACTGCAATGTAAATTCATGAAAACCTCAATCATGTTTACCCTTGGTGAACTGAACTCAAATGAAAAGAGAACCTAGGGCTGGGCAAAAAATCAAATGCGATTTTCATGCGAATCTCGTCAGTAAAGCCGCTTCTGGTGATTAGTAGTAAATCTCCAGCACGTGCTTTCAGATGGAGTGGCATTTACTATACAGAGCCGTAGATCACTGACAAGCTACACAAAATCGCATTCAAAATCGAAGGCGATATTTTTTGCACAGCCCTAAGAGAACCATATAAAAATATTTCAACACAAGCCTATATGGAATACAAATGTGAAAGCGAAGGTTTCCCAAAACAATCCAGAGCGTAGTACAAACAACCAAAAAAGAATCAGAAGTGTTTACAGCCTTGAGGGTGAACCGCAACTCCAATCAAATAGAATGTTCCACTATTGCTCCTTATTCACCTAGCTCAGCCCTGAATGTCAAACTACCTCAACTCTCATTCTCTCTCTCCTGCCTTCAGCCATGGCAGACACTGTGGAAAAATAACAACACATCTAAATACTGAGGTCGAGCAGCTGTACACAGTTCCAGACAATACAGCAGCAGCGTACCTGTGGGTGTATTCATTCCGATTAGCACTTTAATTGAATTCAGTCCACAAGCTCACGTATTGATATACTGCAGTCAATGCATAGATATTTTTTAAAATCTTGGTTTTTGTTTCTCATTTCCAGTTTTCACGCAGCTTTGTTTGCGAACTATATGCAATCTGAGTATAAAGTAAGGGAATGTCTTGACTAAACATGTTTTGATTTGTCAAATAATTCAAAGGCTTTATATCAGATTCAGGTTCACGAGTAGTTTCATTCGAGTTTCTAAATGAATCTTAAATGGCAGTTCTCCCAAAAATTTAAATGTAATTCGTAATTTTCGTCGTAATTTACTCAGTCTCATGCCTTTCCAAACCTGTATGACTTTCTTTCTTCTGTGGAATAAAAAAAAAGGTATTTTGAAGAATGTTGGTTAAACCCAAAATTGTAGTACCATATTCCTCCGCACCTTCACAACTGTCCCTCGCCCACCCCCCAAAACTCACTCTTATTTTATTTCTTTCATTAGGTTTTCAGCACGCGTGTAGCGATGACTGCAAATGGGAGCTCCCCCCATCGACGCGCCTGCATCCTTTTTGGCACGCACGGACAGGTTCTTTCGTGGGCGGTTGTGTCCCGGGGGACACTCTGAACCTTGCAGCGGACTTTCTATTGAAGCAGAAACTCAGGTCGGGGGAATGGATGGTGAGCCACCAGCCACAAGGGCCTCAGATTTTTTTCTCTTTTGGATCTTTCGGAGGGTGGAGGAGTATCTCTTCCATCTATGGAATTGATCCAGTGTCCCCTTGTTGCTCCCTTTTAACCGGCACAAAGTAGACGCGCATTTGCTCCTACCCTAGATCTGCCCCCGCCTGTTGTTATTTCCTCCAATCAAGCCGGTTCTGGCGGTCTTGTGCAGATTGAGGGAGTGCAGAATCTGCCTCCTGTTGATAGCCCCGTCCCAGATGTGGTTCTCAGAGCTAGTCTCCCTTCTAGAGCACACCCCATGGGAGATTCCAGTCAGAAAGACCTGCTGTCTCAACTACAGGGCAGGATCTGGCATCCTCAGCCCGAGATTTGGAGGCTATGGGTGTGGCCGATCAAGGGCGATCAGCTGTGACCTCTGGTCTTCCTGTGGTCATTCAGGAAACCACTGATAATGGTAGTAGACACTGATGGCGCCGCAAATGGCAGCAAGGACACTGAGCTCCGCAATTCTTCTATTGTTTTTCTTTGTTTGTTCTGTGTTTTGTCATTCTTCTTCTACAAGTTTTACCAGAGACGAACTCCTTAAACCGCGAAAGCACCCGCACACCCCACAACCCCAGAAATTGTTTTTCATCGCGTTGCTCGCAGTATTGGACCTTTTGTGGGAAAGATGTTGTCGCTCGGAGGATCAGCCCCGCGCGCTCGCGCTCGCTTCAAACGCGCGTGCAGACGCAGAAGAGGAAAACGCGCCGGTGCCCCCCCGCCGTGCAAGCTCCGGCGCGGGCATCGGACCTGCCACGCTCCAAGCACTCACGCATTGACTGACATGTCCATTCCTTCTAACAAAAACGGATTGACTTCTTCTACCTAACCGCACACACAACACGAGACTTTTCAACTCGCATGCATGTGTCGCACTCTCACTGAAACCGGTGAGTGCAAAGACATTCGTGTACAAACGCGCTTCATCTGCCCCCCGCGGCTAAGCTGTTCAGAAGGGATACATAGCGGGGGTTAAACGGGGAAAACCCAGAGGGGTGGAGTGTGTTTCTACATAACGACCAAGGTGGTGCCGCGCACAGACGCGCGCAGCAAACGCTCGCCCTCGTGCAAAAAGGTGTCCTCCCTTTCTCCGCTTCACTGGCCTCGCGACGCACGACGCTAGAGAGTCACCAGCAGATTCAGCTGTACACACTGTAAACCCTTTTACTACGCCGCCTCGGTGAGTTTTCCTATTTCAATTCTTGTAACTGGCAAACGCGCGCTGTCCGGTCAACAGTGCCCCGTGAGCGCCGCGACAGACGCAACAGCCTGGCCCCCGGGGGGGTGGGGCCCCGAAAAATAACTGAATGGAGCAAAGGACCCCGAATATATGTTTCATCTTGGCGATTTAACAAATCAAAATTCTCCCGTGAACTGCCAAACATACAAGCAGCACATACGTGTCCACCAGAGACCCCAGAACACTTTCTCGCGATCACTGTAACACCGCAATAAATGGATGCCCCCCCACCCCCTATCACTGTCGGGAAGCACGAGCAGCCCTTTGGGGCTCTTGAATCACGCGCTTACACAGAATTAAAGAATGAATATACTCTGTTCCACGAGCAGCCTTTGGGGCTCTCGATCACCCCCCTCTGTTTGCGTTCTGTGCTCTATAACGCCCTACAGGAGACCAGGAACACGAACTGAAACTCAGCAACACCTGTATTAAGGACTGGTTAAAAGATTGGACGAAGGAAGCAGAGAGGATTACAAGCTTTTTTGACTTCACTGAGGAGGTTTGTGAAGCGCAACACCGATCTGGCGAGTCACATAGACTGTAACTGCATTTTTTACGCGCACCGTTTCTGCGGAGCACTATGTGCATTATCCAGGAATTCCCCCGCATCATTAATAATGATAACACACCGTGCGCCGCGTTTTACCTTGGAAATCAACCACACACGCTTCGTCACGCCAATGATGGATGTTTACAGAAGTGGCGGATACATCTTGTATAACCAGGGCCATGGTAAAGGACTAACAAAGGAGATCAGCGGGACTAAAAAAAATCAGAAAAAGCTGACAAAAAAGAGCTCTCTACACCCAAAGATCCAGCGTCAGTAGGATGGTCTGGGAACATCACATGTACAGGACCCACCACCACGCTTGCGGGAGAATCAACAATGGCTGACGATCTGAAATGTGGTTACTGCAGATTTGAAAAGGATCTTGTTACCACCCCCCATCCGACTCTGATCTGCACTTAATTCACTCACTAACACCCCTGCAACCCCCTCCCCTCCCTCCCCAACCATTCAAACCTGTGGCTTAAGGTCGTGTAGAGGATGGTGAACCGGGGTCTGGAAGCAGAATCATAGAAAAGCTTCAGGCCCGCAGGCGACCTGTGTTACACCAGCCTGTTTTAAATCCTGTGCTGACCAGCTGGCCCCTGTCTTCATACAGATCTTCAACAGATCATTGGAGCTCTGTGAAGTTCCCTGCTGCTTCAAACGCTCTACCATCATTCCGGTCCCCAAAAAGCCCAAAATCAGACTTAACGACTACAGACCTGGCGCTCTCACATCTGTGGTCATGAAGTCACTTGAGAGACTGGTCTTGGCCTACCTGAAGGACATCACTAGACCCTTGCTGGATCCTCTTCAGTTTGCCTACAGAGCAAACAGGTCTGTGGATGATGCAGTCAACATGGGACTGCATTGCATCCTGCAACACCTCGACAGACCTGGGAATTACACAAGGAACCTATTTGTGGACTTCAGTTCGGCCTTCAAAACCATCATCCCAACACTCCTCCAGACCAAACAAACCCAGCTCTCCGTGCCCACCTCCATCTGTCAGTGGATCACCAGCTTCCTGACAGACAAGAACAATGAATTGGCGTGATTCCATTTGGGCTTCAGACAATCGGCACACCCAAGGGGCATTCTCATTGCGTCACAGCTACGCAGCGTCTCGTTCCCCATTCAGAGAACATGGGTTACGCGAGTAACCCGACACATTTCTGATTATGTTTTAATTTTTGAGTCAATTATTCCTTGAAGGAGCTATTTATAAGATAAATTGAAGAATGTTTCAATGTTTCTGTCCACATAATGGAAGTCAGGGGGGTCCAAAAACAGCACTGGACCAATCATATGGACCAAAAAATACTACAACATTTTTCAAAATGTGTTTTGCAGAAGAAAGTCAATGACATGAAGCCTCATGAACATGAAACGTGATTTTTCATTTTTAAGAAGAACTTTTCCTTTAAGAAGATAACAGAAGATTTGAACATGCAGTTTTAAAAAGCTGATATGGACTTTGTTCATCTTACCAAAACAGTTTGGTCTCAGGAAAATCATAACGGCTCAACATAATAATTAGATAATATAAAGTTTGTCATAAAAAGACACTTGCAGGCAAACAAAAGGTCACAGATCAATGGGCCGTTTCAACAGCAGCGTAAAATGTTAACATTTCCCGGACTGAACGGTCACATTCTTGCAGCTTGTGAATATATCTGGGGTTGTGAATCGGCTTTGCTATCTGTAATTGTCAATTGGTGGTGAACTGTTGGTAGAATGGCCAGAGCTCATTCTCAGTGATTCATTCTCATTCCGAACACGAGCCCATGTGCCTCTATCCTCTGCAGTACTGCACGCAGCCACACACAGAGATGAAACAAGAAAAGTTGCATGCAGATAAGTGTGTATCTCCTCCAGAGTTAGCAAGGTGCTTCCTACAGTTTTCCATAATTACTGTAACATAACACTTCCAGACCAAAAGGTATATGCCTAAAATAGAAGAGTCTCTCTCTGGCCGCTCCATGTCATCGCACTGACTTTAATGGGGATTCCAGTGTTTTCCTGGTAATTACAATAGACAGGTATGTAAAGAGGGTGCTGTGGTGACACAGCAGAATAAATGAAACATTCAAAATGGAGAAGTCATGATATTTAGTCCAAACATGCTTTAATGCAGCATTAAAAAATAAATAAATAAATAAATAAAACTTACTGACCTATGGTATGATTTCAAAGAAAAATCGGTAGCAATTTATTTTACAGTACGTTTACTTCCCTGGTACATAACATGCAATATCTTGTACATTACAGGCCAATTGAGTCGGTAACACAAGGGTACTACCTAAGTGTATGTTCATGGTAAACAAAAAGAAAACGCCTGTACTTAACAGTCATAGATGAATGGTAAACTATTTTGTAATACAGACCAGTGTGGGTACTTCCAGGTAGTGCCGTACATGGTAAATAAGTTCGATACTTTACTGTACTTACTAATGTCTATACATGGTAAATAGTATATTTACAGACAAGTGGTTACATCAGGCATGTCCTTACAGAGGGCTTGTAGTACTCATCCAGACATTTTCTATGGTCTCGGACTTGTCTCGGACTCGTTGGTTGTTGCACTCGGACTTGTCCTGGACTTGGTATGGGACTCGCCAAATGTTCTCGATTGGTCTCGACCGGAGTCAGCAATATGGCTTGTTTCTCCTTCAAAACAAGACCACATTTGCATGTCGTGCCTGAAAATGCGTGGAAAACGCTAGGCACGCCGCTTTCTCCTTCTTTCCAAAGCATTCTGTAGCCTGCGCTCTATGCTTGCGCTCCCTTGGCGTCTGCCGTTGCTAAGCAACCATGACCTGCGCTCTCCATGAAGACGCGGAAGTTTCAGCAAAGGATAAATGGATTTCCAGCACTAAAAATCCTTTGCAGTAGCTCTGCTACTAAATGTATTTGAAAAAATGGCTATCCTTGTACAGCTATATGATCAGCTGTTTCTCCATCTTGGCTTAACTTTCAATTTTGTTACGGGAAAGGATAAAGCTGATTGATTGATTCTTGTCACATGACCCGCAGTGCGCTTGCTGTGTTTTGAAAAGTTTAGATGTTTCAAATTTAATTTTCTACCTGTTAGATTGTGTTTTATTAACGTCTACACCTACTTCCTTCTACAGCATTTATTAATATTAGTTAACTTTAATTTCAGCATTCACTAATGCATTATTCAAATGACAAGTTGTGTTTGTTAACATTAATGCACTGTAAACTAACATGAACAAACAATGAACAACTGTATTTTCATTAAATATGTTAACAAAGGACAAAAAGAAATAGGGTAATAAATACTGTAAAAATGTATTGCTCATTGTTAGTTAATGTATTAACTAATGTTAACAAATGACACCTTATTGTAAAGTGTTACCGACTCTTTTTTTGAGGTTAGAAATAGCGATGAAAGATGAATCGTATTTTCATTGTCATTGCAGTATGAACATGTTATTTAGCAATGGGCACCGAAACGTGCTATGAAATAGCAGAGTTGGTGGATTTAGGCGCCAGAGTGCAGAATTCAGCACTCAACAAAACTCTGGCGTTTCAGCGATGACTTATCTGAATGCCTTTGATTGGCCATTGCATTAATAAACTCAATGGAATCATATGTTATTGGTTGTAATGCTCACCGCTGTAAAAAAAACAAAAAAAAAAAAAAAATTTCCTTTTATTTGTTGGCCCTAATATGCACAATTAATTATTCATTTATTTATCACAAGTAATCATCATTGCAAAAAAACAAACAAAAAAAACCTCCACTGTTATCACACACAGCAGAATTTCCTCATATCGTGCAGGATTATTAGAAAGGCAAAATCAATGCAAATCAGTGGATATGTCTGCTATAATAGGATAGGTGTGTTAAGGCCAGTTGGAGCTAAACTCTGCAGGGCATTGGCCCTCCAGGATCTAGTTTGGAGACCCCTGTCCTACAGAGTTGTTACTTTGCACATGCTTTTTGATCATTACAAATAATAATGTAAAATCATTTTCTTAGAATAGGAGATATGCTGTCTCTCGCATCACATACATTATCAATAGTTAAGTATGTGGTCTTGAAGAGGATACTTTTTTTCTCTCTCATTTGGACTCGGTCTTGACTTGGACTCAAAATTTTGGACTTGGACTTTACTTGGACTTGACAAAGCTGGACTTGACTACAGCTCTACCTTACAGTATCCGTACATGGTAACTAATAAGACAGGTAACTGTACATTCTAATGATATGTACATGGTAAATCTGTAGCACCTATGGAAAAATGGTATTATGTGTTAACAAACAAGACACATACTGTACTTGGTATATACAGTACGCTTGGTAAGTCCTAACCTTACCTAATAAAAAGAGGACTATTTTTCAATTGCTTGTGTAGGACTGTTAATGCTAAATTGCTCTCCACAACAGTGCTTTCAAAGTTTGAAGAACTGGTAATTCCTGTGTAATGTTTATGTAAAATTGTGCACTTTATTTTACAATCCTATTTCCATATACTTCCTATGTACGTACTGGTGTATGTACCTATTAGTTAATGTACAGAGTAAGTTATGCGGTACTCAAGTTGGGGGGTATAAACATGGACCAAGGTACTTATTGAGTAATTGATGGTAGGTGCCATTGCAGTTTGGAACTTTGGAAGTTGTTTGGGAACACGGCAGTAAAAGTGCAGCACTGCATAGTGTTAATACTTAGCAGGCACAGTCCTTTTAAATAGGGATTTAGACACATGACAATCAGGAGTTGCAAGTGCAAATATGAGTCTGGTAGCTACTGTATAATTCCAAAATAAAATCTGTCTACACACATAATTATTAGGAATGCACGTCATCAAAAATCCCTATTGGACCAATTAGTTAAGAGAATCAGTGTCGTTAAAGATAAGGCAAGTTAACTGTAATGGCACTTACCATCAATTATTCAATGAGTACCTTGGTCCATGTTTATATCCCCCAACTTGAGTACTGCATAACTTATTCTGTATATTAACTAATAGGTACATACACCGGTACGTACTAGAGCTGTAGTCAAGTCCAGCTTTGTCGAGTCCAAGACAAGTCCAAGACCAGGACTTGTCGAGACCGAGTCAAGACCGAGTCCAAAGAGGTTCGAGTCCAAGTCAAGTCCAAGTCCAAAAGTTTCGAGTCCAAGTCAAGACAGAGTCCAAATGAGAGAAAAAAAAAGTATCCTCTTCAAGACCACATACTTAACTATTGATAATGTATGTGATGCGAGAGACAGCATATCTCCTATTCTAAGAAAATGATTTTACATTATTATTTGTAATGATCAAAAAGCATGTGCAAAGTAACAACTCTGTAAGACAGGGGTCTCCTAACTAGATCCTGGAGGGCCAATGCCCTGCAGAGTTTAGCTCCAACTGGCCTTAACACACCTATCCTATTATAGCAGACATATCCACTGATTTGCATTAATTTTGCCTTTCTAATAATCCTGCACGATATGAGGAAATTCTGCTATGTGTGATAACAGTGGAGGTTTTTTTTTTTTTGCAAGATGATGCTTGTGATAAAATAAATGCATAATTATACTGTGAATATTAGGGCCAACAAAGAAAAACGAAATTTTTTATTATTTATTTATTTTTATTTTTACAGCGCGTGAGCATTACAACAAATAACATATGATGCCATTTGGTTTATTAAGCAATGGCCTCAAAGATGTTCAGACTAAGTCATCGCTGAAACGCCAGAGTGTTGTTGAGTGCGAATTCTGCACTCTGGCGGCCTAAATCCCACCACACTCTGCTATTTCATAGCACGTGTCGGTGCCATTGCTAAATAAACCTGTTCTACTGCAATGCAACGAAAAATACGCTTCATCTTTCTCGCTATTCTAACCTCAAACAAAGATGTCGGTAACACTTGACATAAGGTGTCATTTGTTACCATTGTTAAGATTAACTAACATGCGCCTAGCGTTTTCCACGCGTTTTCAGGCGCGACATGCAAATGTGGTTTTGTATTGAAGGAGAAAAAAAAGCATATTGCTGGACTCGGTCGAGACCGGACTCGAGTACTACAGCCCTAGTACGTACATAGTAAGTATATGGAAATAGGACTGTAAAATAAAGTGCACCATTTTACATAAACATTAGGAATTACCAGTTCTTCAGACTTTGTTAAACTTTACCATGTATAGACCAATAGTAAGTATAATAATGTGTCGATTAGTCTACATATACTGACACTACCTGCTAGTGACCATTATTACTCACACTTGTTGGTAAGTACTACATATTTACCACGTACAGTATGTGTCTTGTTTGTTACAACATAATACCACATTTTTCCATAGGTGCTACAAATTTACCATGTACATACCATTAGTATGTACAGTTAATCGTGTTTTTAGTTCCAATACGAATACTTAAGGATGTGCCTGTTGGTACCCACTTTTCCGTAAATATACATATACCTGGTCTATACATTAGTAAGTACAGTGAAGTATCTAATTAGTTACCATGTATGGGCTCTACCTGTAAGTACCCACACTTGTCTGTATGTACAAAATAATTACCATGCATGTACGACTGTTAAGTACAGGCGTGTTTCTTTTTGTTACCATGTACATACACTTCAGGTAAGTACCTTGTGTTACCACTCAATTGCCTGTAGGTACAAGATATTTGCCATGTATGTACCAGGGAAGTACACATACTGTAAAATAAAGTGCTACCGAAAAATCTTTTTTTATGTTTTCTCATTAGTCATTCTAGTTTTAAAGGGCAACACTTTTTTGGTGTTTTGTTTCTATTACCCACCCCCCCCCACCCACCCACCCCCCCCCCCCCACCCCACCCCCCCATTTTAAGGGTGTTGAATATTAATTTGCCAGTTATTTCCTAATATTGGTCTTGTCAAGAACCCAGACTTTTAGTTTCTTCTTTATAATAATTTACACTTAGTACTTGTACAAGTTTTAAGAAAATCACACTTAAAAAAAATATTTTAACAACTTTCACGTACAAATTTTAATGTTTTAAAATAGGGTATAGAAGCTTCCTTTTCTTTGAAGATTTCAAGCAGTCAAAAGTGCCCCATTCACTCTTAAAAATAATGGTTATTTAATGGCATTGATGGTTGCAGGAAAAACCTTTAACATTCATGGAAACTTTCCATTACACAAAAGATTCTTTACAGTGGAAAAATATTCTTTAGATTTTCAGAAAGCTCCTTTTAAGAACAGTTTGCTGAAAAGTTATTTGGGGAACCTAAAATGGTTCTTCTGTGGCACCACTGTGAAAACCCCCTGTTGAACCTTTACTTTTGAGAGTGTAGAGTCACCCATGGACAAATAAAACCAATGATTGTTTTGTGAGTAAATGCGTGAGTGGCAAAATGCTATAGGCCATTATCATTAGTATTTTGAGACAGTCCCCAAAGGCCAAGTTTATGTGGGTAGTAGTTTGTGTGGACTATATTTATACAGTTTAACACATCAGTGTAAAGGGTCTCACGGTGGCCTGCTGTTTCTCTGCACGTTCAGCTGCATCATCTAGTTGTTTCTGCAGAGCTGCCTGGAGTGACTTCATCTCATCCCTGTGAATGAGAGAGAGAGAGAGAGAGAGAGAGAAGAGAGGAAGAGAGAGAGACAAATGGAAAACAGTGAATAAGAGTGCACAGGGGAATAGTGATCGCAATGGCCACTCCAAGGGCTTACTTTTATCTTATATGTCTTATACACACATTCTAAAGCACATTTAATGCCATTTCTGAACATGAGCACAACAAAAATTCATCAGACAAAAAGGATTACAAATCACTGAACAATATCTATAAATAAAGGCCAATGACAAATATGTAAATTAATACACCCTTTCATATTATGCAGGGTTTGCCCACAAACTGTATACTCGCTATTATGTTCTTTAGAATGAGTAATGATTGAAGACTAAAATCTAACCAGCTGCACTGTGCTGTTCAAAACTAAAATTCACTACATATCTATGTTTTATTCCATTAGAACTGTTTAGACAGTTTACTATAATCTTGGAGTTGTTTATAGACAACAAGCAAAAACAAGCAAAATTGTATTTGGTCATTCAAACATTCTTGGAAGAAACAGACTAATTGAACTAATAACTGGAGATAAATAAGCAAGGATGAGGGGGCAAGCTTGTTATTAACTAACTTTTTGTCCCTATGGTGAAAACTCACCAAACTTTGCATGCATGCGGGGTCTGTCACTAATTGCATTTAATAATTTTAGGATGGATGGGATGTATGGTTGCCTAGCAACTAGTGGAAAAAATTGCAATATTCATAACATCAGCCCCACTACACTGTTTAAGCTCAAGACTTAATATTTCACATGAGAGTTACTCTCCTTATAGGAAACAAATCTGCCTCAAGGACCACCAAGTTCCACAATTAAAACATCTTTTTTCAGTATTTGACATTTCAGGCAAAACCAGAGGCTAAATACTCCTTGAGAACTGCTCATCCAATTTATCAAATTTTGACATGTCATCTTTGGAAATGGCTTTCATATGTTTACACAATTTAAACAGATTGGCGTTGATGGATCAAAAAATCAAAATGGAAGATTGTCAGTGTAACTCCATCTTCACAAAAGGCCATTGAGGGTGCATAGCAGCCACAAGGGCTGTACTCATAAGGACCATTTGAATCATTAAATGACAAAAAGGTCACCCTAAACAAATTTCACAGACACAGACATGTGAAGGTCAGATAACTGCAAGCCCGCAGTGCAAAAGTGCACCATTTGGGTCAAGGCCCTTTCTATTTCATCATCTTTTTATGATGTCTTTTTATGCCAGCTGGATTCTATTAATTGCTGCTTGCAACCTCATTTTAAAGTTTATTTTTAGGTTAATGGGACATAATAGCCATACTTATTATTGCTTGTTAAATGACTTAATATCAGCATGAGAATTATAAAATAAATATTCTGATATAAAGTTGGACCCAGATGTCTAAGACTACCAGTGCTTTTAATTTTAATGAAAAGCAGAATTTAAATTAACAGAATTGAGTCCTTGTGTTTCAAAGGACTCGTACACAAGTTCTCCACATCGCAAGTTCTGTGCTCTTCCAGGTGAGCTACCGAGCACGTTTACTACATCCAAAAGCCATACTTTTCATGTCATGCAAAATGTCATGTCATTCAGGTCATGTCATGCAAATGTCAAAATGTCTTAATTTACAAATCATGCACTATGGTAAAAGTGTTTTGAGGTCATGTTTTGAGGTCAAGTAGGAACTGCTGTAAAATAAGTCTTTATTTGTTAATAACCTGCCCCTGTATTTACAATTTGTGTGAAAAGGAATAATCATCGTCATTTTACTGTTCATTTTAGCCAGACAGTCCAGTTATTTGTATGTATAGGCACGATTTTCCATAAAGCTGGAAATATATCTTATTCATTCAAAATTCTAAAACTTTGTTTATTTGCAAGTTTATATTAGATTTTGAAACCCAGATTTTCAGTGTGGTCTCAGATTTTTGGACCTCACTTTATCTATGCTGCACTAAGCCTCAGAGAAACATCACCGTGTGCCGACTTGCAGGCGAAATACAGCATCCATTGTCATTCTTCTGACTTGTGTAATCACAAATGTCCATGGGATAGTCTGCCCATTTCTTTTTCTACCAGGTGCTTATATTGTCATTTTAATCAAGAGAGTGAAGGTCAGAAACTTCAGCACATCTGCCCTGAATTTCAATATCTGTCTGCTGTTGATTGGGGTTAAAAATAGAAGCCATTACGCACACCTGACACTGGGGGAAATTGAATTCTGTCACTAACTCTCCACAGCCAACATGGTTGAACCTTGATGGATCCAGTCTGTTGCCATGATGCCACCACAAGTGTTCTGGAGTGTTCTGTACTTTTCTATCACTGAAAACCCACGACAATTTAATCTGATTTAAACCGAGATGGTCATAAAAGCTGTGTTAAAGAACCCTGTTGCTCTTGAAACTGGGAAACAACAGTCGCCGAGAGAGCCTTAGATGTATACGACAAATGGCAGAGCATCTGTCTACAGCTGTACGCATGTAAACAGTTGCTAACAGTCTCTAATTACTGATGTTGGTGTGTGAGAAGGAGTAATTCACTAAAGAGTCTCTCAGAGCACTTTTTCCTTCACAGTTCATTTCATCTAAAGTTGACTGAAACACCACATGGGCTGAGATACTTGTCGTCAAACTTTTTTGTCGTTGTTGTTGTTTTCTGGTGCTGCTCATTTGAAAATGACAAAAAAATAAATAATACATTTAAAATAAATCAATAAAATTAGGGCTCAAGGTTGCTCATTTACACCACCATTTGAAAGTTTAGGGTTAGTACAATTTTTTTAAAGGAAATGTTACAAAAGATTTATATTTCAAATAAATATTGTTCAAAAAAAATTCTTTTGAACTTTCAAAATTTCCAGTTAAACAAGTTTCCACACATATATTAATCAGTACTGGTTATTATATTGCATCAGATTTCTTTTTGAGCGCGTTTTGCAACGTTGAACATTATAACCAATCACACACGTTTCTGTTGAGCTTTTGAATGCAATATCCAATCAGAGGCATTTTAATACGTCACTGCAGAGATCTACGGAGTTGTTCAGAGCGTTCTCTTATTGACTAATTTCTGAATCTGTACTCGTGAATTCTCTCATCAGCATAAACAGAAAACGGCAGAAAAGAGATTGATTGTGCAATGTTGACAGCTTCAGTGATTATAACAGGAGTTTTTGCATTACTCACATCAGACTGAAGTCATGGACCGCATCAGTGTTCTTTGCTCGATTTCTATATATAGCCTAATCTATTCCAAGTTTGAATAACCGTTTTGTTTTTCATGCTACTAAAATAATAACGAATGTGAAGTCTTGATTGTCTAATCTCTAAAAAGTAATTCATAAATGGTTAATGCTTTCCCCCTTTCTATTAGGCCAAATCGACATTAATGATCATTATTACAATATCAAGAGCAATAATTAGCAATAATGATTTCTTTTCATGATATTGCAGCTTCACCCTCTAATGAGTTCCTGTTTTTTTTATTAGTATTGTTTATTTATAGGCTATTTACATTATGCAATTTTTGTGTAGATATGTGTACATGGGCAGCATTATATAGTCTGTGTGAATAAACCTAAATGCCATGTCAGATGCAGCTACTGCTACACCTTTGCTGTGTAAAGATGGCTTTTGTTGATGTTGAAAAAAATGAGATTGGTAACAGTCTATACTATTGTGATTGATTGAAGTAACTGGTTAAAAAAAAGAATGAAAGAAGGAAAGAAAAGAGATACATTTAATAGCATAGTTATAAAATTGCCTGTAGTAAAAAAAAATTAAATCAAGGCAAATATTGCCCCTTTATTGAAAAGTTCATTCTGACGCTGATTATATATATAAATATGAATGAATGATCCAAAGTAACTAGTAACTCACTACTTGAGTAGATTTTTCACTGGATACTATAAGTATAATTAAAGTTATACTTAAAAAAAAAAAAAACCTTACCAACCACAAAAGTTTAAATGGTAGTGTACATGGTAATAAAATGCTATTTTAAATATTTATATTCTATTAGATTTGCCTGCCTGATTTCCTAGTTAGCCTCATTGGTTACTCTCATTAATCATTCTGTTCAGCTGTTGCTGTTCAGTTCCCTCATTTACTCTGTGCCTTTATGCTTCCTGTCTGGTTCAGTCCTTTGTCCAAAATAATAATAATAATACAAAAATTTGTCTAAATATGCCTGCTTCAGTTTGCTGGTGATACTTCTAAATCTCAATCTTTCTAAGAATTGCAGCTTTATAAGTAAGTCATTCGTATTATGGCTCAGATCAATGGCTGAGTTAATGATACAGTGGGAGATGCTTCGGGAGGACCTGCAGAGAGAGATCAAAACATTGTCCAGTGGAGAAAAAAAAGGGCTTTACCTTTGCTTGTGACTGAGCTTCAGTATCCTCTGAACATCCTTCTTGGGCACAGCATCATCATTCTTAAGAGACTGTAGGGAAACAGAATGGTTGTGATTTATGCTTTATAATATTGTATATTTGCGTGTGAGTGTTTGAGCTGTTTATTTTTTGATTCGAAATGGCAGATGAAGCTGATACTCTCAGATCTGTTCATCTGCAAAGCTATGACCACCTTCTACAATGCTGATTTTTACAGTAAGCCGGAAACGACCAGTAAAGTCTTGAGAATGGTGCTTTGGTGGGGCAGTTCCAAATAATCTGTTTCCCTCCTTAGAGAAACATCAGAGAGATCAGAGAGAGGAAATCTGACTAATTCTCATTATAGCCTCATTTCCATTTTCTTCAATCAGCATAAGCCATTAATAATGGAATGCAAAACCTTGAAAGAAAAATATATTAAACCTTTCTCACTCAGATAATTTCTAGAATTGTACATCGAATAATTCTGATGTTTAGGAGCATTAAAATATGTACTTTTTTATCACTGTGATAAAAAAAATGGGAAGTCATGGGCTCTGTTGGGTTGTAACATATTATATGTACTCTGGATTTCATAATCATTTATTAGATGCATTCAAAAATATTACTGAATGTATATAAAGATCAGGGCTTGTCACACCCCGCTGGGTTACAATTTATTTCAGTACTCTCCTTTAGACATTCTACGAAGTAATTTTGCAACCTCATGTTAACTAAGGGTGTTTTCACACCTGTAGATCGATTGCTTTGTTCCGAAACAGGGATTCAAATGATTACAATGTTGCTTTTTATTCTTGGTGCGGTTCGCTTCACACAGCAAAGTTTCTAAACGGACCAAATTTGTTAATACAAGTCACGCGCGAGTAAACTGTTCTCTCATTGGTCAAAGTTCCACGGTTTATTTTCCGGGATTCCACTGAGCTGTCACAGCTGTCATCTGTCAGAATGGAACAATATCAGCTTTGCGGGCTTATTGTTGTTTTTTTTGTAGCTGTCGTTAATAATAATTTATCATTTTGAGCAGGAGTCCAGGATTGATTGGGAAACATTTTTAAAATGCACATACTACAAAGAAGAGCTATAAGACGGCATTATAAAACAAAAAAGTGCGCTTTAATTTTTTAATGGCAAAGACGTGCTCTCCCACAGACACTCACAGGTTCATTTTGAAGTATTAGCAAAACAACAAAGCTAATGCTTTTCACAGAACTTACATAATTACCCATTATACATTGTGATATAGCCTGGTTCGTTGGTCCGTTGGATCGGATTGCTTTCTCACTACAACCGAAACGCTCCAGAGTTCGTTTTCAATCAAGCCCAGACCACGTCGTTCAGGCGATCTCGGACCGATTGCTTTGGCGCGGATACGAGCGCGATTGCCGTGTTCACATATGCCCAAACAAACCGAGCTAAGGGGGGAAACGCGCCAGTTTCCGAAACAACAGGCCAATGTGTGAAAACACCCCTAACTCATTAATTTGCACATACATGTCAACTAACTTTCGTTAGAGTATTAGTAGACTGTTAGGTTATGGTTAGTAGAATAAGTAGACATGTACTTGCAAAGTTACTTATAGTCAGTAGAATGTCTTTTGGGGGACAATCAAAATAAAGTGTCAGCAGATATTAAGAAGACAGATATATACGCTGATGACTGGTAGTTGCATGTATGTGCAAGTTACGTGCTAGTTATAGAATGTCTTAAGTGTCACTTTGCGCTAACCCCATAGTTTCGTTCATTCTAAACCCTGAATTAAGGGCGCAGTAGTATATGACAGCTAGTGGCTGAAAGGGGCTGCAGTTCAATTCCAAAATATTGGATAGGCGTTTGTTCTCCTGCCCCTCCTCAGACTCAGTGTCAATGGGTTGCCAGACCTGAGGGACACGCACCAGCAGGGCGTGTCCAAACTCTGTATTTCTAGCCCTCTTGAAATCGGAGAAAAGTGAGGTTACTGCACAGCTCTACTAGTGGCTCTGTTACAATGGCCACCCTTTGCGGGTTGAAATACTATTGGGTAAATTGGCAGTGGGCAGAATCAAACAGACCAAAATAAAAACAGACATTCCGACATGGAACGCACATGGGCGATGCCTTTGCATTGGTTTTCGGAGAAAGAAACAAATTGGGAACCTAGCAGTTCTCGAAAATATCTGAAACATATTATTTAGCTTTAGTACAGCAAAAATGACTATAGCCCTTCTAAAACGCAGGTTCACATTTGGTTTAGAGCGGTTTTGTTACGCACACTTTTTACACAGGGTTAAGAGAAGAAACACTGCTCCGGAAGCAGGGTTACCTAGGCTTTGAGGTGTTACCAAATAGTGTGGTAATTTATTAACGAATCTATTGATGTAAAAGGTTCGTCAACGAAGTTTCTTTCCACTGACGCGAAAACGGGAATGGGGGGGGATGCGGCAAGGAAACGGCGCCCCCCAACGATGGTGAACCCCACGCCCCAGTCGGGTCAGCGTCCAAGCGCCACCCCCGGGATTCTGAAAAACTGGCAGAGCGAATGAAGGTAAGGTGGTTTAGCTTTTATAGAGTTTCTCTTCGAGTGATAGGAGAGGCGGATTAATTGGCTGACGATGAATTGGCAGGTTAATAGCTGATGTGCTTTCCCGACTTGTTAATTAAACTCATCACTTAGTAATTAACATATCTCGAGTGTATATCTAAATTTTAGGGGTTTAGTTCGCACTCTACTTGCGATCCTTTATACCATCTGTACCCTGGGTAAATTAACCAGTATGAGTGATATTCTAGTGATTTGGCTATTGGTGAAGTGCCCCTTCTGATGAATGTAAAATAAATTTCCCAAATGACAACCAATCATGTAGTAAATGAACAAAATAATAATTTTTATAATTTTACTATTATACTGTAAGATGCAAATATGACGAAAATGTGTACGTTTCCACTGACTAAAAGCCGTCGGGGACATTAGTCGACTTACAATTGACCTAAAACTAAAACAGGACAAGTTGACTAAATATGATAAAAACTAAAAGTTAAATTTTACACAGGATTAAGACTAAATTAAAAATAGCTGACAAAATGAAGACTATTACCACGCCCATATGGTGTCAAACTTGTACAGTTTGAAATGATGCTGTGTTAGAATGTTACAGCTAGATGCTTAGCAACAGACAAGCAGTCGCGTATCTCATATTCACATTCTTTTGGACAGCCGCTGAAACACAGCTCATTGTATAAAAAATTATTCAACATTTAAGGGGGAAAACATTCAATGGTGAAGGAAAATATGTGAATTGCAGTGAAGAAGTGATATTACCTTTATACTGAGAAAAGTCTGAAAATATAGATGATAATAAAGTCGGCAATATAGCCTAAGAGCAGTGTTAGAGCCTTCATGTAAGCAGGTTGGGTGTTGCATTCATCCAATCAATGAAAATGACACCACAAATATGCAAACACGAAAGTAAACTCAGCATTTAGGAATGTACAGTGTGGAACATCAGATTGTGAATACCCAGGATTAATTGCTAACTCCATGTAAATTATGAAAAGTGTGAAACATGAAACAAGATGACCCAGGATTCCCTTTACCTGGTGTTTAGAATGGCCCAGGGTTAACTATTTGCAGTGTGAAAAACCCCTATTGTAATCTTCTAGAAACATAATTACATTACAGAATTTTAGATATGTAGCAGCACTTAAAACAACAGAGCTTGATTTGACTTCAGGACACTTTCTGATGTAACACGTAGGGGAGAGCGGGGCACAAAGTAACACTTTTTGACTTTCTCAAATTGTGTAAATCCAAATGGGGTTCAGAGTATAATTTTTTTATCTACAGTAATTTCACACTTGTCTAGTACAAATATGTCACTTTGTTTCAGTACAGTGTATACGTCTTTTCTTTATTTACCCTCAAAAATTGGAAGTGAAATGTGACAACATGCCCCGTAGGTGGGGTACATTGTAACATCTGAGGGGCACGTTGTAACATGACCATATAACAACTTAAAATGCGATCTGATCGAATGAAAAAAATATACAAGACAAACTAAAATACTTTGTCAATAAAATATTTATTTCAAATAAAATAATGCCGTTTTTTAAGAATTAAAAATAATCCGATTTTGGAGTTTGACAATGAACACATTGCAATCATGCTTGAGACGGCCCATATAAACAAGCCAAAATGCTTTACGTGTCTTGAAATAATAATTTCTTAACATTAAACATTGACTGTCAGTCTTTATTCACCTGTTTCTCGTCGTTTATCATTAAAATGTATTCAAGTAAATAGTGTGAATTACATCGCTAATGCCATAGAATAGCACATTGTAACGCAGTGTTACAACATACCCTATCTAAGCAACTGGAATTTAAAACTGCTTACTGTCTTCTGATAGTTAGCGAAGCATAAAAAAAATAATTTCAACTGATAAATAACAGATTGGAGATTAAAATAATAGCAAATTTGCCTAATTTTAAATGATAATAAAACTGAAGATAAAAATGATTTAAGAAGAAGAGGCCAGAATTTTAGTTTTACTATGGTAAAATAAATGTTCAGCGATATCTTGAAAAGACTTTTGAATTTTGGCACACTTTTTTTCTCTATATAATGTTGATATAGTAACTAGTAAATGCTGTAAATTTGGTTATGCTAGCATGTGTGGAAATATTTAAACCACGTGTGTTACAATTTAACCCGCGTTACTTTGTGCCCCGCGCTCCCCTATTGGCCATTACTGTTGCTTTGTCGCTTTCCCGCTTAGACTTCTCTGTGTTTCCAGTGAATAACAGCATTAAAGCTTTGTCAGGGGAAGACCATCTGTGCAGCTGTTGAGTTGTATTGAGATTGGCATTGCAGTGTCTATTCAGGCCAAGCTGGCATGAATGTGACGGCACAAACCCCTGCCAAGACTACAGGCTCCATCAGGCGAAATTTAATGATGATGAGCAGCACTCTGGGGAGATCTCATTATAAAAATAAACAGTATGGACAGTAAATCTGCACTACAAAAAAGGTTATCGGTCACATATACATAATTGATCATGCTAAAAAGGTCATAGCTGATCATGCTTTTACAACAAATCCACTGGAGATCTCAGACTTGAACTCAAGGGATCTAGCAGCTCGGCACAGGGCCAGGTTGTCTCAGGCTGCGGTCCAGCAGTCGGGCCCCTGAGGTTCTGCTGCTCTTGCATATCCAACTAGAGCCGGCACATAGCGTCCTAACAGAACCATTAAACTCATTTGGCCATTACTATGCATTCTCATGCAGGAATCATGTAGGAGAGAATTCACTGAGTGACCCACTGAATTGCAATGGACAGATCATCCAGAAACACAACTGCATCAAAATCATGATGACCCATTTCAGTGGCAGATATATTTCTGAAAAAAAAAAGTGTTTCTGTCAGTCTTATTTATGCCGTTATTGTCCTTATCCATTAACGCTCCAAGCGCTTCGGCAAAACAATAAATCGCTCTATGAATTAGATTGAATGCATTTGGAGCGTATGGTTTGCACAAGTGCTTGGTTGACTGCCATTGGACAAGGCAATCAAGTATTTGATTGACTGGCTCAGATGCCTGGAATAATACATTCTCTTTGTGGCTAATCTGTTTCCATATGTGCTAGTGCCACCTTACAGGTCCACTTGCCAGGTTTACTAATGCAGATTTGTATTTTTTAGTTGCTTGGCAACTTATTGGCTGCATTTTATTGTATTTTAAATATTACTGTGTGTTTTGTTCATTGGTTTAGTAGTTTCTTACAATCACAGTACAAAATCCAACAGATAATTGTACTCATAAGGATTTTGGAGTTTGCTCACGCAATAGCATGTAATAGGGTGCTTTAATATGCAACTGTTAGTTCAGCATGCGAGTTTTCCCATCTACTGTAGTTGAGTAACAAACATTGCGAAGCACATGAAACAGGCCTTATTTGTAGGCTGAGCATATTTGAGAGCAACTGACTACAGCATGCATGCTCAGTGAGGTTCATGCTTAAAGGGATAGTTCACATAAAAATCTAAATGCTGTCATCATTTACCGAATATATGTGACTTTCTTTCTTCTGCGGAACATAAAGGATAGGATATTTTGAAGAATGTTGGTAACCAAACAGTTACCAAACTTCCAGTGTATGGTTAAAAACATTGAGACACAAGAAATATCTTATTTTATGTTCCACAGAAGTAAGTAAGTCATACATGTTTGGAATGACATGAGGGTGATTAAATGAGGACAGAATTTTCATTTTTAGGTGGACTATCCTGTCAAAATTTAGGCTGAGACAGAAAAACTACAAATCATACAAAGTGATACAAACACATTAGACTAACAATGTTTTCCTCAAATATAGATAAAATGATTGCTTGATAAATAAATTAATACTTGCTTTAACATTATTGTAGTTTTGTGAATTCCAGCATACATTTATTTTACTGTTCATTCTGTTTAGTGTTTCTCCAACTGCACTTATATTTTGAAACAAACATGAAATAATAATGAACAATAATCTATTTATACATTAAAACTAATTTGGAATAATAAATGCAGGAAAAAAAATTGTTGATTGATACCTAGTGCATTAATTAATGTAAAAAAATGTATCTTATTGTAAAGTGTTACATTTTACTTACTAGAAACAAGATCCAGTTTGACTGGATTTAAAGATTAATTCAGTTAAATTTTATGTTATTTTTGTTTTAGATGTTTGCAAAATTACAAAACAAACCTCTGCCATAAATAATTCAATATTTCTTTGAAGTATACTTCTAAAAATGCCATAAAGTAAACATGTCAACAAAACATAAAAAAGCAAAGCAAAACATGTTTAGAACAGACTAAGATCTGAGTAACAGAAACACCATCAATAGCATTACAGCTGGTGCAAAACCTTGGAGTACCCACAAAGTGCAAGCATTAAATTATGTAACAAATATGCACTATGGATTATTTAAACATTCAAAGAATCATAAATCACTTTAACTTTCCCACCATCACATGGCCAGCCCAATGGAGGAAAGGAAGGGTCTTACCTGCAGGTTCCCCTTTATTCTGTCCAGCTCCTTTGATGTTTTGGAGAGTTGTCGTAAAATTCCTGTCCTCTCTGTGAACACCTCCTTCAGCTTCTTTTCCAGCCCCTCATAGCTACAGGAAGAGAAAGGAAATAGGAAGATTACTTCTTTAAATCTATGGCATGCCTGGCAAATTCATTCTGCATGGCAGGTTGCAGCAGCCTGAAGGATTTGAAGCTATTGTGAGTGGATGATGAACTCAAGGAAAACATCCAATAGTTCATCATCAAAATCCTGAAAGAGAACTTTTGACCTGGAGTGGACTCAAAGTCACATCAGGCTCTGTTTCAGGATCTCATGACGTTAAAGGTAGCAGACAGAGAAAAATATAAACATAACATCTCATTTTAAAAGCCCTCCAATATATAACTATATAAGTTTAAACGTTTTATGTTTTTGAAAAAAGTCTCATATGCTCATCAAGGCTTGTTTTATTTGATAAAAAAAACACGGTTTATTGTAATATTGTACATTATTGTTACAAATTTAAATAATTGTTTTCTATTTGAACATATTTCAAAATGCAGTTTCTTCTTGTGATGACAAAAATTAATTTTCAGCATAATTACTCCAGTATATGCTGATTTGCTGCTCAAGAAACATTCCTCGTTATTTATCAATGTTGAAAACGAATAATATGTTTGTGGAAATCGTGATATATTTTCAGAATTATTTGATGAATAGAAAGTTCAAAAGAACAGCATTTATATGGAATAGTAATCCTGTGTAACATATAATAAATGCTTCCTTGCTGAATGAAAGTATTAATTTCTTTAAAAAAAAATTGAACAGTAATAAAATGCAACTGAATTAAATTAAATTAAATATGATACAATATTTACCAACAGGGTCCATCGGGATCATGCTAACCAGTCAAACCTGTAACTCAAACTATTATTTCATTGTAAATATTGTGTGATAATAGCTGCTACAAAACATCAAGCCTCACCTCCATAAATACACACATATACTGTACATATTTATACTGTACTTCGCTCTCAGAATATCGACACTTTGCCAAGTCAAAAAGACAGACATAGCTGTACATAGACAAAAAAAAAGACAAAAAAATAAATATATTGTGCCGTGGTTTTCTTTTGTCATCGTCCCAAATACAAATCATAAATATGTTATGTATGTCAAGTCAAATGCTTTCAACAAAGGGCTCTTTGCCAACGCATCCTGTGCTGCTCAGAGCCAAACCTTTAAGCTTTATGTCAGGGAAACTAAAGCACAGTCATACGAATCTCCTGATGAGAAAGCAAAACCTGCTAAATAAATAAATCATGCTGGAAAGCATCATGCCTATAAAACTCCCACAGTGTGATGTCTGTGAAACTGATCAAGGGTGTGGGCTGGAAGAGACAGATAGAGATAGAAACAGAGAAAAAAAGTCATACTCTCAATTCTAGATTTGATTATTATTCAGTGCGGGTGTGCTCATCTAGAGCAGACCTATGAAAGGTCAATAATAACGTCTGGCTCAAACAAGGGGTCAGGGTACGGCTGGGTAATGTGACCCAGTTTTAAAACTTTAAATGTAATATCGAATAACACACTTCAGATGAAAATACTAATATTTAAAATTTGTAGTATGTTAGCTAACTCATGAAAATAATTGTACTTCTTTAAAAGCATGACAAAATGTTATTAAAAATACATTTAAAGTTTATTTTTAATTAAAACTTTTAATTTGACATGTGACAAATTTGACAGTGAACTTTTTAAAACTGTACTTCTGTGTGTTAAGGAATGGCCATGATAGTATTTTATTTTATTAATATAATTTTTTTTAAAGGGGTCATATGATGTTTTTTTAAAGATCATTATTTTGTGTATTTGTGTAACAGAATATGTTGACATGCTTTAAATGTTCAAAAAACACATTATTTTTTCAAATACTATACATTCTTTTAGGTCCTCTATGCCCCGCCTCTCTCAAAAACCTTGTTTTCAACAAAGCCCCCTCCTTTGACAAGCGCAATATGCTCTGATTGGCCAGCTGACCCAGTGCATTGTGATTGGCCGAACACCACAAGCACGCGTCGGTAATGTAACACCATTTACCATAATCGCGAGCGTCAGCTTTCAAAGTAAATATCAAGACAGTTAATAATGTTGTTATTTTTACCATCAGTTCAAGCCCGAAAGTTGAACAGAGTCGCGTGACAGACACAGTAATTATGCAGTACACAAGCCGTGGTTAAGACATCTGACGTGCTATGATTTCTGACAGGCAGTTCACTCTCCTGTGATGTGACCCTGTTCCCCTCACACACACACACACACGACGAGTTACTCTGCGCTGCGCAAAACTCCGTATTTGAACAGTCATTAGCTAATACTTAAACTAATAAGAAAACGTACTTGCAGTCGCTGATTCAGAAGCGCCTGATTGTCATAGCAAAGTCGGAATTGACCCCTTTTTTTTTTTTTTTTTAGAAATAGCCTTTGTGCACAGCCAGCCTTGTACTCTTCTATGTTAAAAAAACTGTTGTCCATAAAATGTGTTGCACAAATTCAAACATCTGGGTTTTGCTGTTTTGTTGTAAATAAATCTTAACCAATGAGTCCTAATTGCATCTACTTCCGGCAGGCCAAATAAGTGCTTTTGCTTTCGCACTGAAACACAGTGTCTCCCTGACATGCTGCATCAACACTAGTGCTGTTCCTGACTCCACTATTGAATCCACGCCTTCTTTCTTTGCGTGCAACATTTGGGCGGCATTATGCTATATTTCCACATAGTGAGGTAGACGTGGGGGCATGTTAGAATGAGCCGTTTTAGGTAGGCGTGGCTGACTCTTAACTTTTATAAAGAAAATCTCTTTGGATTTTAGACTTTAGTCCTTTGCAACTTTTCAGATTTCTTTCATGGCCGAACCAGAGATGTGTAACACTCCAAAGAGAAAGAAATATTTAAATCGCTTCATATGACCCCTTTAATATATTTTTAAGGTTTGAAGTACACTACAAATGCACATTCAATACAATTAAGTGCACTTCTTTTTCACAAAGGTAAATTGACTTGCAGCATTTAAAAAAACTGATTTTAGCTTTGTAGTGTTTTAATTTTCATCTATTTAGACAAAATAGTATAGCATTTCAGTATCGCTCATTTTTCAGTTTTCAGCCACAACATGAAAATAATTATCTGCTTAAAAGTATCAGCCAGAACTTTAAAATCAGTACAGCTGTAGTATAATACACATTTAAAGCTGCACTCCGTAACTTTTTTGTTTAAAAACGATCCAAAATCAGTTTTTGAGCAAGTACGTAACCAGCCAATGTTCAAAACTATCACCTTACTTTAGCTCGATTCACAACGGTAACATTTTCTAAGTTGAGTGGTACAGGTAGGTTTTCGTGGGAAATTCGAGCATGAACAACTGCGTCTGACGTCCATCAGTCTTAAAACATAAAGAAGTTGTCCCGGCTAGTATGCTATATCACACGTGAGGATGCTGCAGGTGACGGATCGTTTATAGCCTTTCTCACAGCAGCTGGAATAAATGGCGGATTGAATTTGAAAACAAAGTATAACAATAATAATATTTGGCACGGTTTGATGTGATATGAGCTAACCAATCGTTAGAAATTACTCACCATTGATAGCACAATTTATTGTAATGCTTTTTTCCTCAGTTGATCAGAACAAAAGTGGCAGTTGTTACTTACTTGCCCGTGTTCCTGTGGCTCAGAGGTAGAGCATTGCGTTAGCAGCGCCAAAGGTCGGGGTTCGATTCCCATGGAACACACATACTGGTAAAAAATGTATAGCCTGAATTCACTGTAAGTCGCTTTGGATAAAAGCGTCTGCTAAATGCATGAGTTATTATTAAATTAAATTAGATGACATTCTCCAGTGAAAACTCTTATTTGGGTGATACTTTCAAGTTTTAGAATTAGTGAATACAAAGTGCAGTATCCACAGCGATGCGGTGACTGACAGCCACACATTAGATTAATCCGCGCTGGAGTCATGCCGGTGCACAACCCACGCAAGGAAGATAATTCCGCAAATAACTGCAATTGCAGGTTTTCAAACAGAGATGGCGACAAAGAGGCAAAACTTAAGGACTGCAGCTTTAAAGTTCAGAGACAGTTTTTTAAATCAAGTAACTTCCTGCGTCAGCCGTGCAGCTGCCATTAAATCACTGGGAATGCTACCTGATGGCTTCCTTCGGATATCATCAACCTCCTTTGGCTCAAGATACAAACAGATACAGATAACCACAGAGTCTGTTCGCAATATATGATAAATAAATTGGTCATTACTGTCACAGGTTGATAATTATGCTGTGACCTCTTTTGACACAGCTGTTTTGGCAGGCTCTCATACGAGAGAGACCAAAGAAAGTGTTCTAATGAGAATCAGCCTGTCAGACAAACAGGCTTATAATCGCATGCTGCACTCCACGGCTCCTTGATGCCAGCGATCACATAATTCTGATTAGAGCCACATCATGTGAAGGCTGACGATAAACCACAATCCTTCTTGAAGAAAAGGTGGTTAGCTGTAAGGATCTGCCAGAAACAATCTGCACACATGAATGGTGATGCTGTCTGAAAAACTGATTGTTTAGGATGAGGGGAGGTTTGAATAACAGCACACGACAGGCAGAGAAACAACCACACACACACGCAGCCTCACTAGGCAGAACCTCCCTACCCACCCAGTATGTCTCCATGCTTGACTTTGAATTATATGAAACTGATCTTCCTCCGTAATGAAGAAGTGCTGAGCCCTGGTCATTAAAGTAGAAAGAGCAGAGTTTCACGAGTCCAGCGCACAAGCTGCTGCTACAGCTCAGTAGCATTTTTAAACAATCTTTTATGTTAAACAATCCATATTATTCACAAAAACCAAGACTATAATTTTTTTTCCAGCCCTATTTGTTATATTATTTAAAAATAGGCCAAGGGTAGTTGTCACACTTGCAACTATTTTTTAAAGTCAGTTTCAGAATATGCAAATTTAGTACATTACGTAAAACTCAAACGTTTACATAGATGTCTTACATCTATAAATTAAATAAATAAAAATAAAATCATTATTGCCTATAACACAGAAATGGTGTTAAATGGCACTAAAAGTGGTTCATTGGCTTGTAATCATAGGGGAACCACTCTAAGTGCTATATAGCACCAATCTTTAAAGGCACTATACCTTTGTCAAATGGTGCTATGTAGAACCCTTAGAGGAACCCCATTCTCCTCCTTAGATTTTTGCTATGAATGGGAATTTACTTCACTTTTATGCTTTTCTGAGGTCAAAAAGTTTTGTGTGTGGGCCCTGGAATATTTCCTTATAGGGGGCCTTGGGGGCAAAAAGGTTGAGAACCACATTATCTTCAGGAAATACATTGTATTTTAATGTCATTTTTTATCCTATCCTCAACTGAACTAAGAGACTAAGAGAGAGTTAGAGAACATTTTAAAGAACTATACAGGGGCTTAACGGGTTCTTTGTATGGGAGTTGTGCTATATAGCACTTCAGTCACCCTAAAGAACCGCTGAAGAGCCATACTGGACTTAACAGGTTCTTTATACGGTAGCGGTGCTATATTGGCCATTCTACAGAATTGGTCCAAAGTCAGAGTTAAAAACATCTTGAAAAAAATTTATTTTTCCAAAAAATGTGTATGTATGCAAATTGTATAATATCCAAGGTACACATTTCTAGTAATTGTGCAGTTAATTCTCATATTGTATTTTCAGAAAGTTTTGGAATATTTGTCCTCTCTCCAAATTTGTCACTACTGAAACAGTAATAATAATTTAATTAGAAGGGTTATATTGCTTACATCTACATTGTAAATATATTTTTTTGCTATTTTATTAAAAAATTCTGAGGTAAATCAATAACAATTACATTTTTGACAATATTTCAAGTGTAATTTATGAGATTTGTTGTATTTTCTTTGTAAAAGGTAAAAAGTTGATCATACTGATTTCAAAGTTAAGGATTCATTAGTTTCAATATACATTGAACCAAAAACTATCAAAAAATCTTAGTTGATAATTCAGTATGCTTTATTTTTGACAAAACATCCCATGTTTCGGTAGTGACTGAACATTTTTGAGTTTTAACTGAGCATACTAAAACACTAAACATACTAAAATACTAAAAAACTGCATAACTGTACTAAAATTTTGTTTATTTACCCCAAATATGAGGATTATGTGTTCCCTTTTGTCACTACTGAAACAATGATGACACGTTTCGTTCGTGACTGTTTCAATTAAGGACAATTAATGGGATAACCCCAAAAAGAAAGAGAGATTTCACTACCGAAACTCCACCAAATGTTTTTAGATCAAACAATTTTAGATACTTTTGAACCTATCTCAAAGATGCTAATCAGCACATGTTTAGCTAGCACAGTTCTGAACAGTTGAACACACATAAAAACTAATTATTAAGGAATAACACCCAAAAAAGTGTGCTTAATTGCAGAAAAAAAAGGTGTTCGGTAGTGACGTTCCTTAGAGTTACACACAGATTTTTCAAGACTTTTGAACACATTTACCTCAAAATGATGGGCCTATCTACTCACCCTGTAGCTATAAAGAGAGATTGACAGAAATATAACCTGATCATAGAAGTAGGGGGTTGTCGGTAAATTTCCTTCTCAGCCAATGGACTAAAACATACACTGTTTCGGGAAGTGACATGAAAAATGCGGGACACACTTTTTTAACATAGTTGCATAATTTACAAACGAAAAATAAAATACTTGCTTCCTTACAAAAAAAAAAAAAAAAATCGAAAAAAAAAAAAATTATATATATATATATATATATTTATATATATATATGTGTGTGTGTTTATATATATATATATATTTATATTTATTTATTTTAAAACAACAATGGAAAAAAAAACCAAAAAAAAATTTCAACTCATAAGTTGAAATTTATGGTTAGGGTTTGGGACAGCCCCTCCAATTGAAAGTACCCAATAAATGAGTTTTATATATATATATATAGTATATATATCTATTAATATATATATATATATATAATAGATATATTAGCTTACTAATATTTTTTTAATATTTATTGTGGATTTCATAGATGAATATAGGATCGTAGTAACATATAATGTCGTTTGAATACTTAAATCTGTTTAAATGTGGGTATGTTTTGGGTTGTGGACATTCGACATTGTGTTAGAATGGCCTATAAGCACCTCAACCACCCCAAAGATCCCACTGAAGTAACCCCAATTTGTAGTGCTAATTTGTGTGTGTGTTTGGGGGGACAAAAGCATTCCGAATCCAATATACACAAAGAAAACTTTCAGTTACATAGGCCCTATTCTCAATTTTTGATTGTATCTTAATAACTCCTGTATGGCATTTTTCAACCTCACTTTAGTCTGAAGAGCGCAAATGCATCCTTCAGCTGCAAAGCATTCTACCAAACTCTGCCACGGACAGCCGTGTTAGGCATTTGTGGGGTTTAATTCCTCTATAATCCTTTTTCTGCATGCTTGAGACTCTTGGTTAGGTCCAATTTTACATTATATGAAGCGAGCAACAAAGGAGGCATAGAGTTAGTAGCTAAAAAGGAAGCACTCAAAGAAAAACTGCTGGGAAGCACATTACTCTCCTTCCTTAACCGACGAGCTGCAGTGCTGTGTGCCACGGACCCCCACTGGTCTTTTGTATGCATTACCTTTTGTTTTCATATGCAAGTTCTCATGCGCTGTCGATTTTTGTGTCAGACAGAAAGTCGGACAACAAGGAATGGCAGTTGACCTAAAATCTAAGCCTTACCCATGGGGTACAGTCGGTGTTGAGCGCGGGACAGCCTGCATACACTGTAAAGTGTACAAGTGTGGGAAATGCCCACTTGCAATTGCAAGGCGACCATCTCACTTTCCTCTTTCCTCAGGCCTATTCAACTGCATACAAACCTTTTCGCACCAGTACAGAATGCAAATAAATAATGCAACAGCTCATCCAAATGCATGGGCATCAAGAATTCAATGCCACAGTTGGGAGGAATAACAGTAACAGAGATGAAGTTGCCTCTGCCATGCTTGCACAAACACAATACATGTTTTTTATAGTGTGACCAGGATAATGCATCAGAGGTCCTAACCCAACAAAATAACTCACTATGGTGGGAATCAAAACTATATTGAGTAGAAACCCATGAGAGTAAGTTGGATTGGTTGTTTGAAAATGCACTGTGTAAAGAGGGTAAGCCCATTTTCGAGAAAGCTTTGTGAAAGGGTATCCGCCAAAATCATATTGTGCGCGGGATAAATCCAAATATAGTCGCTCCGGGTGAGAGCCCGTGACCCTCAATATGAAGTACATTCATTTTGGTGTATTTTCTCTGAGACTATACATGCCCAGTTTGTCTGGCTGTCCTTACAGAGCACATTCAGGGCTTGTTTCAGAGATCTAAATTTTGGATTTCACCAATGACCACCGGACCCTGCCCATCCTATGATCGTCAAATATGTCTGATATTAATTTAGTGACACTCTTATGGATATATGATCATATTTTTTAATTATCATTTAAATCTGTCTAATTTTTAAACTGTCTGTCATAAATCAACATCTCAGGAAAATGTTATGGGGTTTCATATTAAAATATGACTTTCTGTTACGAAACAAGATGTTGATTTGATACATGTCCTCATATGAGGACACTGGGACTAAAAGCATGTTTATTACGCATTTTTGGAGACATAACAAATGAATAGGGAAATAAATTATATATCAATATTCCTATGAAATATGAGATATTCTTATGAAAATAATGCCAAGTTATTACTCCTATTATTACACTTCTTTTTTTCATTACATGTTGCCCAAAAAACACATTAATATGCAAATTAGATTTAGTTTATAGATACATTGTATATAATGAGAAAACCCGTTTATGGCCATTTTACACACATTTTGCAGAAAGAAAAATGGTATATCAAATCATTCTGTTTTATAACAGTTGAGAATCATCTTTATACAAAGTTCGGTAAAAAAAAAAAATCCTGAAAACTAAAAATGTATTGGGGATTTTAAAAAATCTATTGTTTTTGCCTATGCATATTCATTCATGTCTTTTTATTATTATTTTTTTAATTGAGTCCCGATGTCCTCTACCGAGGACATAGCATAACTTATGAATTAAATATCTTCTTTTTTTTATTCTCTAAACAATGTAAAGACATGAAAAAAAAATCTTCCTAAACATCTTTTCACCGGTCTTAAGAGGTTATGGCACTTTTTTTTTTTTTTTTTACAGAATTCTGTGGACATATAATCTTTTACTATGTGACTGAGTTTAAAGGGGGTGTGACATTTCCGATTCATGTTTTCATGTTGTTTGTCATTCCGTGTGTAGTTGCAATGAAATGCTCATCTATAATTCTACTACAAAATGAGCATGCTAACATCTGGAAACAACCAGTGGCCAGTGCACTTTTTTTGCGAGTAACTTTTGTCTCTGCTTCTGTATTCAGATCACCATCGCTCTGCTTTGCTTGCTGAAATTGGCTTGAGTTTGAGCCTCAGAGTTGACATAATTGCCTGATATCTCATTAATAATTCGCCCCAGGCGTAATCTTGAAATTGAAATATAATCCATAATGCATTATTGAGCATTTCATTCAGGCATGCAGATGTGACTAGATACGTGCCAGCCATAGCCTGCATGTCCTATTAAATTCTGTATAAAATAACAAATTAATTGAGGTATTCCTGGAAGGTACAGGGGTTGTTTGCCATAGATATGTTTTGACTCTGTTTCCAACTCTAGACATGTGATATGATTCTCTCCAGCTGCTCTCGTCTGGTGAGATGTTAAGCTGTTTAATAATGCCCAGCTTGAGGTGTCTAGAGCCCCCAGTATACAGCCAGACTAGTAGTGTTGTCACAGGATCTGGAGGATTTTTTTAGGCCAATTTAATACCTGGAATACATTTTGTACCTCTCTGCACATTGATAAATATTGGATGGAAAACATGCAGTAAGACACTAAGCTGGTGTGTCCTAATGCAATAAACTATGCTCTTGAAAAGCATTCTATGACTATATTTTACATTGTTGAATACTGTTAGTTTTGTTTGCTTCACAGGATTAAAGAGGACATATACATGTAGATGCAAGAGAGCCTGAAAGCACAGTGTGCTTCAACTAGTTTGGAAAGGCTGTTATTGAAACAAAAATCATTAAAAATCATTAGGTCATTAAACCTACAGACAGAATCAAAGTCAAAATAAAGCCTTTCATTGTTGTACACAACAACAGTCATTTAAATGGTCAGTTAGTATACAATTAAGCAACGCCATATAAATGCTGTAGCTCTGAATATAGACAACAGTTCAACAGACAAGAAGTTAACATTAGATAACTTGAACAACATTGCCTTTTTTTGCTCTACCAGTCAACTGAGTGAACAATTCAAACAATTCAATGACTCACTCATAAAGATGGTCCCTGCAACCAAATATGCCTACTTCTTTACTATATACAGTAGTAGGCTAAAACAGTAAGTGAAAAGAGTAGTAAGGTCGAATTCATAGTATTAAAAAAAAGAATAAAGGTGAAAAGTACCTGCTACATCCGTCAAGATTCTGAAGTGTGCATAAGATGAACACTTCATGTATGTGATTTCAGTCAGATCTAATCACTTGTTCTTTCCTTAATGATGAACAAATTGGTTGAGTAAATGATTCAATGACTCACTGACTTGTTTAAATCACTGTTTTTAAACAAATCAGTTATGCAAATTATTCAAGACAGTCACTTGTCAGCAATCAATCAACCAATCACACCAAGAACAAAAGTATAACCAAGTATAAAGATATATATAATGATAACTATATTAGTGAACACAACAGCACATAATAGCATTCTGCTTATTATAAGTGTGTGCTGAAGGTTAATGCTTTTTTAAAGGTTTTTTTTTTTTTTTTTGCGGAATAACCGTTTTTATCGTTCATCAGCTGGGAATATCATTAAGAAAGGGATTCCAATTATACAATTCCTCTGTGTTGTTATCGATGTAGCTGCGGTTTGGACTCATAGAATTAGAACAATTATTAAAACTTTATTATTATATTTATTGTTATAGTTGACGTTCTTGGTGTGAACAAGCTTAATTATAAGACTAGTGTAAAGAAATTTAAAATACACATTAATTATGTAAAACATTAGCTTTAGTCAGAGTAGCTTTTATGATAGCAGTAATCTTGATTAGTAACAATATTTAGTTTTATCACAGATCTGTTCACCCATGCAGAATTTTTGTGTTTTGCGTGTATTAACAGATTCTATATAATCTTCTTATCAGGATCACAATTAGCTTTAAATCTGACGGGGGTGTAAATACAAGCTTTAAATAATCTGATCCTTTGAAACAAGCCATTTTATTGCAAGGGAAAGGAAGAAAAAAAGGCCCCGGAATACTAGGTTCACAACTCAAAGGTGTTTGTAGCAGTGATCAATCAGCAAAAAGAAAAAAAGAATGAGTGATGCTTGGAAATTGTCCAGCCCCATACTGAGCCAAGAGCAGTTCAGCATGCAATGCTGCAATTTCATCCTACAAATCACAGCTCAATATGCCATACTGACCAGAAATGACAGATTGCTCCACTAACATTATGGAGGAAAAAGTCAAAGGAGGAACACAAATCACAACTTGCGCTATTTGACTTCTTAGTAAATCTGCATTTGGATTTAATTTAAATTAACTTCAAGTATGATTGCTCTCATCTATATCTAAATATAATATCTAATATTTTCTAACACTTAAGCTACAACCACAAAACTAAACTGACTAAAATTGTGATCTTGCTATGCAAAAGTAACTATCCCCGGTTATTTCACTGGGTACACATTTTAATTATGTCGCATGGATTACCAATATGGTGAGAAGAGTCTTTGTTTCATTCCAAAGGGCAGTGAAACATTAAAAATCAATCTCTTTCCATTACCCACAGATACCTGTATTGACTGCCTCACAGCGTCTAAGCATTCTCACATATGAGAAAAGACAGCAATCTGACAGAGCCTGCAAAGACAAAAGAATGACCTTTTGGGTTTAGTGTGAGGAAGGGTAAAGTGTCGCTGTGGGATGGTTCAGGGCCTCTGTGCTCCAAAGGCAATTTTCAAAAGTCCAGGACACACATGTACACACTTTCTCCAGTGAAGCGTTTAGGAGCGCTGCCCTGGTTCAATGATCCTTCTAGGAAATTTAATTTGATTTCCTTTTTTGCTATTTTGTGTTATTAAAAGAAGAGGGAAAAAAACATTTAACTATCAGGTGACAAACGAACCTGTACATAACTGAATCCGCTCCTGAAATGTCAAGGGGTTTTATCGTAGAAAACTGGTAGAGAGAGTAACAAGAGGTCAACAAAAGAATATTCTGATGCACATACATTTTAGAGATACATTAGATATAGTACTATTCAAAAGTTTGGGGTCAGTTCATTTGTTTTTTTTGTTTTTAAATACTTTTATTCAGAAAGGATGCATTAAATCTATCAAAAATGACAGTAGACATTTATTATGTTACAAAATATTTCTATTTCATCAAATGTATTATGGTTTCCACAAAAAAAATATTAGGCTAAGCAGCAAGTTTTCAACATTGATTAAAAATTTCTATTACATTTCTATTTACATATCTATCTATCTATCTATCTATCTATCTATCTATCTATCTATCTATCTATCTATCTATCAAAACTGATGGGAAACTAAAGTACTAGGATAAGATATTCAGTTACAAAACAAGCCCAAATGATTCTTTTTTTCTCTGTTCTTGCACACTGGGGACCAGTAAGAATGATATTAAAATCAGTTCATAACCCTAAGTGCTGATGCTACCCAGACTAGACTATTATTATTCCGTTGGGCCCGTAATTGTATTTCAAAGATGCACCGTATCAAGCAGCATTCAAACCTTTTACATCAATTTGGATTAAATGAAAATGATAAGGTGTTCTTAGACTACAAGCCCACATGAACACGAGCAGTAAAAATTATTCACCACAGTTCATAATGAAGTGTTTTGTGTCTCCTCATGACGCATGGCGCCTCATTACTGAGCTGCTGCCCAAGGTAAGCACTATATACGAAGCACTGGGGTCAAATCTGAGAATGGCATTATATCTCATTTCTTTAATCAAACCTTTTGATCAGATGTTTAGAAATTGTTAAATGACAGAATAAGATCTAAGGCCTTGCTAGTTGGGAATAATAAATCTTGATTACGTATCAGATAATATGAGCAATTATTTGAGTTCTTGGGAATGGGATTTTGTAATACTTTGTTTGATTATTGTTACATAGCAGGTAGAAGAGGCCAAACTAAATAAGCATGCCAATCTTCACTGCCCGTAGGGAATTAGACTCAGGTGCAATGTTTTCTCACAAGGCTTTAATTCAGAGCGCAAACAGGGAATTCAACATCCCTGCTTAGCACCTTTGTGCTTATGGAAGTGCCAGTACTGACTATTTATCCTCAGTATAGCCGGCTCAAAGTGTTCGCGGATTGCCGCGGGCTTGCACCTGGTTCCTTTGTGAGAAGAAATTATTCAACCTTGTCGCCTGCATTATGAATTGCCTTGCCACCTTTGCAATGTATGCATGCCAAGAGGAGCGAGAAACCTCACAAGTCCCGTTCCAGTCAAATGGCAGTCGTCTCCTCTGGTATACAGACGGCCAAAGGTCTCCCCGCAATCCTGACCCCTCATCTGTCTTAGTGGAGCTCTGGCTGCATGGGCTGCACTCCTCCATGCTATAAGCTGCCAACTGCTGTGTTTGCCTATTGAAAACACCACAAAAGAAACAAATGATTCCAAGTAGACAGCAGAGACACCCAACCGACCATGTGTCAACTGTTTAACAGTCCTTGCTCAACCTCAACTGATCCATCTGCCATAGGTGTCTCTGACACAGTAGTAAAAGCGAGAGTGAGAGGGAGAGAGAGAGAGAGAGAGAGAGAGAGAGAGAGAGAGAGAGAGAAATCTCTCTCACATCTGTATACATTTTTGTAAGCAAAAGTTTTTATACTCTTATATTCTTGTGCAGAGATGCTAAAAAAGTAATCAGTAACCAATACTTCACTGAAAATTAATGATGTAGGAAAATAGTTACTAAAACTATTATACTATAAAATTATAACTTAAACTGACTAAATCATTGTAGTAATGTGAAATTTGCTTGATCAGAATAATTTGTCTCAAAGCCAGAGTGTTATTTGATGAAAAGCAGAAACCAAATAGAAAGAAAAAGAAAAGTTTGACTCTGTTTGCAAAGTTTCTGCTTTAATTTAGTAGTTAAATAATGTACCATATAAAATGTTTTTTTTTTAGTTAAGGATGCATTAAATTGATGAAATGTGACATTTATAGTGTTACAAAATATTTCTATTTCAAATAAATACTGTTTTTAACTGTCTAATCAAAGAATCCTGAAAGTATCAGGGTGGCATAAAGTTTAAACATGTTAACGTTGTAATACTCATACTGTTTCTTAGCACCACACAGCTATCTGGGTGTCTCAGAAAGGATCATGTGACACTGAAGACTGGAGTAAAGATGCTGAAAATTAAATATATTGAAATAGAAACCAGTTGTTTTAAATTGTAATTATATTTCAAAATATGATTTTTGATAAAAAATTGCATCCTTGGTCAGCATAAGAGACTTTAAAAAACATTTATATCACTCCATTTATATCACTATGCTGTTATATTATCCTGGAACATTTTTTTTAAACTAACAACTAGTCAACTAATTAACAAACTAGTCTACACTGCTGTTTTTTTCTCTACCACACCTTCCCCAGAACTGTCTTTAGCAACATCCCGATTGCAAACATTTAATTTACAAAAAGGGGTTATCTCTGAGATTTGCCATATGCTAATAATGACATTAAACTGTTCACCAGTGTTTACTTCTTTACGCCATTTACCCTCATATTGTTTACTTCCATATTCTAAATCCAGTAACGGAAAAAAAGATCCATGATAATCTTTAAGGTTCAGCTGAAACAAGAACAACTGATCTAGAGAACGATTGTGAGCGGATGTTTTCTGTTCTCTCTCTCCCTCTTCCTCTACAATCATGTCCCAGCGTTCCAGCTGAAATACCTGACAGTCCTGCCATTGGCAGGAGTGACTCTAAGTGATCCGCAGACTTTTAAAGGCTGATATTTGTGGAGGCATCGCCACTAAAACTAGTGTCAGGCCCAGGGGAATGTTGGAGGAAGGGGTAATGGTTTCACTAATCTTGAACGTGCTAGACATCCCATTAAAGTTGTAGGGACAAGATGTCAAGGGAACAATCAGTGACCACTTAGAGCCACACAAAGCAGGTGTCAGGGTTCTTTCACATGTAGAAATGAGAATATCTCTTCAGGATATCCACTGGCGTCTACGAAAAAAAGCTGTGTGGTCAAACTGGGTGTCAACCACAGGTAAAGGCTTGACATTTGGAAGTGTGGCAGATAGGCAACACTCTTCTGCAGGCAAAAGTACTTTTGTCATTTGGTATATGTGAGTGTGCTGCCATGATGCTGATGGGGTGAGTCCTATTAAAAGACTCTTTGGAAAAGGGATTCAATGCACCATTGCTTTTGATGCATGATTTAGAAACGGATCAAAATCAGAGACGTTTTAAATGATGCTCTACTCAGTCCAGTCAATGAGTCTGTCAGAATGTAGCCTCAATTATCTGTCCACTCGATTCAAAAATTGTCTTTGTGTTAAACAGGCAATACCTGGGTGCCACCGATAAGCATTCACTGTCACCTGACAGCAGTTTATTAGGGTTTGACAGCATACAACCTTTTGGGTTAATTCACACTCAGGCTGTCATACCGATACACACTAGGTGTGTAAGTGTGTGTGTGTGTGTGTATGTTTGTGTAAAGTAACCTGTTCACATGTCTGACTGAAACAAATCAAAACCTAGCAGGAGATCCCATTCATAGTGTTCAATTTCAGTTTGTGAACACAGTGGTGCTTCACATTTACAAGCAGCAATCGACACACTTTGAGCTTTCGTAAAATCGCATGGTCAGCATATTCACAAGGACTGCTTACATAAAAAAAAAAGACCACATGTTATGATGTAATAAGATATTCTTTTTTAAGCTGAGCCTGTGGCCTGTTTTAATCCTGCATTTCAAGTGTGGAAGAGATAAAAGCATTATTATTTTCAGGGTGGAGAGCTTTTGTTATTTTCTTCGAGGGCACTTACTTTCGAAGAATTTGTTTACCATGAACAGAGATGTTGTGCTCAAGGACAATAATTAGACATTTCACAACCCCCTTAAGACTAGTAGGAGAACATCCCACAGAGCATTTCTGCAAGCAAGCAGTAAATATACAGCTGAAAGAAAGAAAGAAAGAAAGAAAGAAAGAAAGAAAGAAAAGAAAAAGAAAATAAAAGAAAAAAGAACAGAACGAAAAGAAAGAGAAAAGAAAGAAAGAAGGGGAAAAAGGAGAGAAGGGAAAGGAAAGGAAAGGAAAGGAAAGAAAAGGAAAGAAAAGGGGAGACTGCCTGGGAAGAAAAAAAAAAAAAAAAAAAAAAAAGAAAAAGGAAGAAAAAAAAAAAAAAAAAAAAAGGAGACAAAAAAAAAAGGACAAAAAAAAGAAGAAAGAAAGGAAAGAAAGAAAGAAAGAAAGAGAAGAAAACTAACAGTAACAAAGAAGAAAGAAAAAGAAAGATAAAAGAAAGAAAGACAGGAAAGATCCCTAGTAGTAAGACCTTGCCCATAATTTACACATTAAATAAATAAATAATTTAGACATTGATTTGGATACATGTTTAGATATTATCAATGGCTACTTTTGTGTCTTTATCTGTTTCTTGTTCAATTTTTTTGTTGTTGTTTCTTGAAACATTGATTTAAAGTGTCAGTTATTGCATTATTATTTCAGTCAAACCTATAAAACACCTTTGTTACCCCAAACTACATATAAATGCCTGATCAGTGGCATAAAAGTAATCAGAATGCAGCTACTTATTTCTTTGTTACTCATTGACATGTGAACTTCCCCTTTAAATAACACGACACTCTGCCCTCTATGTGTATGACGCTGCTCACAGTGCTGTTAGAAGTGAATGAATTGATTCAGCATTTTGACACCTCTGTAAGGATGCATTAAACTCGGCAAAGCGGTTTAATAAAGGATGTACTAATCTCGTGAATTAGCGAATTCTACTATACCAATATTTTTTAATTGGATGTTAAAGTTTATATGGGAATATTACATGACACGCTGATCCTTTAACAATGCATTGGCGCAAAAAACGCACACCTTTTGGACAAATCTCGCAACATGATTTATCAACTGCCACAAATACTGATTTTGTGCACTTTATTTACTGCACCAATATGGTTAAATTGGCTTTGAACTACTTATGCACGGCAAAAAAAAAAAAAAAAAGCGTACCTTGCTCAACGCACGACAGAGACTATTTATTAATGGCGTTGAGAGCGCGCCAAATGCAAACTTTGATTGCAACAATCAGGCAGCAATTGACAGCACGCTATCTATGGCATAAAGGCAATCGTCAGATGATAGTACTCTAGCCCAATGATGGGGGGGGTGATCACGGGGCGGACAGTATATTTCAGGGTGTGGACCGGCCACTCTTATCACAACCTGCTAAAAAAATGTAGTCGCCAGTAGTGTGGCTCTTGGTGGCCTCAGCTGGTGGCAACACTAGGCGACGCCTAGCATGCCTATGCTAGAAACGGTAATGTTCATGCAAGGAAAAAAGGCATAACTTTTATTCTCCTGTAGTATTGTTGCTGCCGCCGCCATGACGTAAAGATGCTGTGTGCTTCGTTGTGAAAGCAAACTACTTTGTTTGTTTTCCAAAAGAGGACACGACTACAAATCAGTGGTTATGTTGTATTTACCACACTGTTCCAGAACCGTTCAACCCAAATATTAATTTGTGTGCAACGCATTTTATGGAGGACGAGTACTGTTTCCTGGGAGAGTAGCCTACAATGCCGGTGTTCTGTCAAATAATGCTGACTCACAGACTGTAAGCACATTTTCATATTTAAAGTATCTGCCACTGATGATTCAAACGCGAGTTATGAGCAGTGTAGAGTAGCACTTGTTGATTTCTCCGATCACAAATGCAGACATGGTTTTATATTTACGGGGCTCGATACGAAACGCAAATGCGTAAAAGACAGTATGTTAAAAAAAAAAAAAAAGTCATTTAAATCAGAACTTGAGTCCAATGGATGGGCACTAAATGCTTCGTTTAATGGGTTTTATTGGTTTTGTCTCGTCGCTGCGGCCGGACAGGGCATCATCACAGTACGTTAAGGGGCGTAACATTTCCGTCACACGCTTGAGGTATTCGGCCAATCACAATGCACTGGATAGCTGGCCAATCAGCGTACACCTCGCTTTTCAGACGAGATGAGCTTTGTAATAAAAATCGATGCAGTTCAGAAAGGCGGGGCATAGAGGAGAAACAATATGTACAGAATGTGGAAAATAATGTGCTTTTTTAACCTTAAACAGCATAAACACATTTCATTACACCAATACACAAAATAATGTTCCTTTTTAGCAATGAACCTTTAATTCATGAATCAGACTGAATTGGTTCTGCTTTGCTTACTGATTCAATGATTCAGTCACAATGGTTAATAGCTCACTGTTTATCACAAAATCTTCATATGACTTTGAAAGACTTAGAATATAGTCATATGGACCAATTTTATGATAACTTTATGGTGCTGTTTTGTTAAGCCACAGTCTTCATTCTATTTCATTGTATCTAAAAAAAGTGGCCAGGATATTCTTCCGGAAAATAATTTGTGTTCCACAGAGGAAAGAAAGTCATATAGGTTTGGAACAGCATGGGGTGAGTAAATAATGACAGAATTTTCATTATTGAGTGAAAGTGCTGTGTAATTAGATTTGCTTGTGGTTCTAATACTTCAGATGCAACAGAAATCCACCAAACTCAGCAGCCCAGCATGAGGGGTTAAGGACTTGGCTTTAAGACAAAGCCTAACCCTTCAGCTAGAGGCCGCTAGCTTCAAACAGCTCCAGAAGTAAGGAGGTTACTTTAGTGGTGAGTTAAAACTAGCTCCTCTTATTATATTGGACAGGGACTGGTTTAAAGTCGTGCTAGCTTAGGTGCTGGAGTGATAGATTTGTCTCTGTGCATTAGATTCAGTTGGGTTCTTCAGTTTGGAGCACACTGACACATGATGACAGTGTGGAGGTCAAGCACCATCTCCTACAAACATATACTGTATCCACATGCACTACACACACATACAACATGCCCAGTTTTTGCTAGTCTGTCTCGGATATGATCTTAGTTACTGCAACCTAATACACAAACTTAAAAAGACTTTTTACTTTTAGTTTTTTAGTGTAATTCAAGTATTAATGATGTCCAACGGTGAACATTTATGCATCATTTTTGAAACATCTGAAATATCATTGTCTGCCACATTTTGATTGTGGTGGAAATTACATTTAAAAATATTTGATTGAAATGTTTCCTCTTTCTAAGGCTAATTTTATTGGAAGTGTTTTATATCCTAAAAACACAAAATGTTATAATATTTCCATATCGGAATAATTTGACAAAATTACACCTTGGTTTCAATTCTTTTCACTAGAGATACTTACCTTTTTATCTCAAGTAAACTCAGCACAGGTACATTTGTCTCTTTGGTAACTAAGTTTACTTTATTAGGGTCAAAATTAAATAATGTTCACATAATAAATATTGAAATGGTTTATGTTTACTTCACTCACTGTTTAGATTATCATTGTTTTAAAACATAAAATCTGTTAGTTTTAATAAAAATCAACCCCTGCTGTGACATACAAATGCCCGAAGCTTAAGAAACATGCTTCATTCCACAATATAACAAATCACCAGTAATTTAGATTAAGATTAAAGATGTCATTTAGAAGAGTGCAAATGAAGAATGATGTGAATATGCAAATGACAGTAAGGACTAAACAAAGAGCTGAAAACATTAACTACACTCTCACATACAAAATAACTAAAATGAACCAAAATAACTCACTCTATAATGCAACTGTCTAAACAGTACAGAGAAAAGTATGGTTGATTTCCTCCTTGTAAGATACAAAAGGATATTATCAAAATAGTGTTATGTTAGTAGTTTTTATTCTATATATTTTCAGTTTTCATTTTAGTTTAAGTTCTAGTAATTTTCTATGTGCTTTTGACATTTTATTTTTTTTCTTTTATAATCTGACTTAATCTTTAAAACTATAAAATGGTATTACTGAAATAATCAGTTTCCAGTTAATATTTATATTTTATTTTAAGCTTTATTTCAATAACCAAAAATTACTTTAATAGTTTTAGTTAATGATACGACCAGTTTTTTTTTTTTTTTTTTTTTTGTTTTGCCAGTTTATGCTGGCAATATTCCTTGAGGTGAGCTTTTTTATGAAAGTAAATTCCTCTATATAGGCATATAAGTCTTGGCTACAAAAAACTGTTGGCATTTTCATACAGTTCATTTAATAGCAGGGCATGCTGTCACAAAATAAAAATAACCTGCATTTAGCTAAATTTAACAGATTGTAATTGTACTTTGGACATACTGAGACAAAGCCCTTGTGACAACCTTCCTGTGTGACAACTAGCCCTTGTCCCCCAATAGTAAGATTATATAGAGCAAACCATTAGAACATGGTAAAGCTATGGCCTATACACCTGCCACGGCACCTGCCCCCCCATGCACAGGCCCTGCAGAATGAATAAACATCTCCTAAAGACTGTGAGTTCTCAGGACGCTGAATGACAGGGGTTCGGATCTTATCTGGGCATCAGGACGGCTATGTATTCAGAGCCCCAGCCCCCCCAGCCCTGAGCTAAGCTCATTATGTAAAACACAGCACGGCATGAGGGCCACATCCTGGTGACTAAACCCACATTGACGATGCACTTCATGTTTTGAAACATCTATTTTAAGCTGACTCTGTCTGCAGCTCTGCTCAGAGGACAGACGTCAGGCGCAGAAATCTCCGGTGACATTGAATCACCCCTTTCCTGGCTGCTTTGTTTATGTCCCTCCACAACACAGGTAGCCCACTTTTGTTGGACTATTTCTTTCTGGAGACGAGACATATTGCAAAAGTTGCACTTGAAGTCTTGGGGTTTTAATAAATAATACCTTATACAATATTTCTTAGGGTGCCACCCAAAGTGTGATGGCCGTGGGCCGTTGGCGTCCCCCCCGTCCATGTTCGAACCGGTGCCACACGCAAACGGTCCATATTATTTTGCCGAAGTTTCAAATGGCAGTGAGGTCCGGCAGTCCTCAGCAATACGCTCCATTAAATGCACTCCAACACGGCTGAATTTCGGTTGTGCAAAAACACCTTAAATCGTTAAGCGATATATTATATATATATTCATGTAATATTGTCCAATTAATCTAATTTGTAAAGTAATGGCCTAAATGATTAGAAACAAACTAGACATAATTTAATTGGCTGCGAGGCAACTTATCATTCCAGCATTGCATGTCTATTTCATTATAATTCAGAAGACTTGCTCGGCGCACTCGAAAGAAATTGAGGCGATATTTTAAAACTGTAGCGTTAGCAGCTTTTCTAAGAAGTTTTTAAAATGTGATGATTTGTTCATGCATGAGTATGGAGGATTTTCTCGCTTCATGCTCTTGTATCAACAAACTGATGGTACGCCTGTTTAAATTCCTGCTTAAATTTCACCCATTGATGCTAATGAATTCCAATGAATATTCCCGGGTTTATATTGAGTCAGATATGATTTCTTCTAAACTGTTTTCAGAAGTAAAGATTGACACTATGAGTTAATACTTATTAATTATTGGCACTCTGTGGATGTTTCTGCAGTGACAGGATGACCTGAGATGAATTAGCATGGTGTGTTTAACATATACCTCTTGTGTAACTCTTTCATGCTGATGCACTCTTATAAAAAAGCAGCAATCTTAATGAGATAATCTTGTTTAAAAAAGTAAAACAAAAGCCCAATATCTTGGAAATACTGGTCAAACTGACCATCAGAATCCGTCTACTCAGTAAGTTTTGCATGAGGGCCCAGCTGAACTTTTATCACCTTACTTGTGAGTTGTGTTTGCCCCCATCAGTAATGGCTGTGCCTCTCAGTGCTTTCCTATCTCAGATGGCTCATCATCCACGCCACGCCAAAGTGATTTGCCATTAACCTTGCCATTGTGATGGACTTCTGTGGCTAGTGGCTGAACCCCAGCAATTTTGTTTGATAGGAAAATAATGAGTGGAATCCCTGTTGTAATCTTAAACAGTGGGGGGAACATTTGCAAGATCCACAGGCTCTAAAACACTTGAATTACTTGACAGGGTACACTTCCCTGAAAGCCACCGTTTAAACCCCGTGGAATAGGAATGTCAATCCCAGTTTCCCCAAGAGGTAGGCAGCTAATTTTCCTCTCAGCACAATTATATAAGTCAATTGCGTGAAAACGAACAGGCAGGAAAAGAATGAACTGTGTTCTGTTGGGTTCACTTATAGCATTACAAAATCGACTGAGACAAAAGCCCCCCAAAAACTTCTATGGAGGAAACTTCTACTGTACTTTTAAGTCACAAAGTACCATGACAGGAACAAAACAGACCTTTGTATTTTATTTTTATTTTATTTTATTATGGAACCCTGGGCCGCATTATCAATCTGCGTAGAAAGAATCCTAAATTTGATTTTACGATAATTTCTCAAAGTGCGTACGTGTGATTCATAGAATGAACGTACGCACAGAAAACGTGCGTACGCCTCTCTTTTAGATGTGAAATCTATAAATTGCAATGATCTTGAAATCCTGAACAGTTTCAGATTTCCACCCTGTAAACAATGTCTAATTAGTGTCCTTGACTTATAAAAGAGCACCTGACAATGTCCAAATCTTTTACAAGCGGCAAGAATGGCTTATATTTCCAAAAACCTGCAGCACTCGAGCAAACAAAAGTGTGTGCGTCTGACTTCAGAACCCTGACGTGGCGCTAAGCTCTTTTCCATGTCAAAGACCGTTTTTATAAATATGAACTTTGCCGTGGATTTTTGCGTGCACACACTCTACGATCAAATCTGTGCGTACGCAGGTTTTATAAATGAGGCCCCTGGTGTGAATTTTTTGTTGGCTAAAAGATCAGCAACAACAACAAAAAAGACCAAAAACTATATATTTTTGTATTTTTACTATTAAGGATTGTCCAATTGTCCACACTTAAAAGGCCTCTTTGTAGTCATAAAGCATTTAATGAGTTCACTAGATGATCCAGAGCTTCAAACTAACTGGTGATATAACTGGTAAACCTCATTTACACAGAAGCTGTCTAGCAGTCGTCTCTACCATCAAAAATTCATAATGTTCTCAAGAAGAATCATGTTTAATCATTATGTTAAATTTTCTTCATTTGATATATTGAATGATATAGCTGAAACAAACGGTTTATACCAAATTCATACAGAACAGAAACATATCACTGAAGCAAAACTTCAACTATTAGTACTGTTAGGTGGGTAACTTGGATTATTACCATAATATTTCAGTCAGTATTTTACTAAACATTGATTTGGACTTGAATAGTCCTTCTGCTATCTTAGATGATTTGCTAGGAACAGTAAAAATAATGATATATTATATATTTGAACAGCTTTTCCCTTTCAAATATTTTTTCTTTAAAGGATCTCTTTAAAAAAAAGTTGCAGTACCTTTCTTCGCTTCTCATTTGACAGCACACAGACAAAATAAAAATTGCAGTTATTTTCACAGTTTACTCTTGTTGTTTTGTCCAAGAAATTGCTTTGCAGTAAACTCTAAAATTGCGTTCTAGGAAGACCGATATTGAGTCCAGGTTTTTAGCTTTCTCACAAACAACTTGTTTGCTCTGAATAAATCACAGAATTTGTTCAAGGCCTGACTAGTTAAAACTATTTTTTAGGGCTTAAGTTTGCCAGTTCGGTTGATTGCACTGATGAGTTTTCACCAGTGGCCACAATTTAACACATTACATCATCTAAATGAATTTACTTTAATTTGCACTCTGCCAACATCACATTTAAATTGTGCTCTAAAGTTAGGCCTCTGTGCAGGGTATGGCTGTGTGAAGCGTGTAACTAATGTTCCATGAAAACCACATCGTCTGAGCTTCCCTCACAATGCAACTTCCTCTGGTTATTTAAATCCGTCAGTGAGTCCTTAGCTGTCAGTCATGTAGGTCATGAAGGAGCAGAATGTCTCTTCTCTAACCTGCCAAGCAAACTAGATAAAGCCAAATATTTCTGATAAAACCAGAATATTTAGTCTCAAAACATTTCAAAAAGGTGGTTTGAATGGTTATTTTTTTTCAGCTGTACTTTTGCAGGTGTGTACATCTTGCTGGTTTTATATCCTCTCGTAAGTCCAATTAAACTGGTAAAGCCTGTAAATTTGCAAAGCAAGGCATTTGGAAAGCTTCAAAAAAATAATTGGATGCCTTTAAAAAGACAAAACTAAATATAAACTCACTTTGGCAATTAAGATTCTCCTTTTCTCTTATTTTAAAAGTTTATTTAGTCATCTACCCGTTCGTTCTTACAATTTCTGACAGCCGCATCAATAATGGGAGCATTTGTGCTCGGAGATCTCTTGCAGAAATGCATCCATTGCTTTTGGTTGTATTGCACAGGCTGTTTTTGTACGCCGAAGAGCGTCAGCCCACCTTGGTCCTCTGGGAGCCAGTCCTGTTTGCTGTGTCTCTGATGTAAATGTCAGGCTCTATGTACGTATGTTGCTCTGTTGTATTGAGCATGAATAGCCTCGGGGGACGTTATGTCACTATCGATCTGCAGATATTTTCTTCAAACTGATGTCCTATTCTTTCTGAATGCAGTTTCAACACAGTTTCAGCACTCTTGTCGGAGGTGCTCACAAGGTGGGGCCAGAAAGAATGGTCTAGAAACCTGGGCATAGTTAAAGAAAAAAGAACTAGCAGGAGCCCAGACCCACTTTGGGGGCTCGGTCACTTCTAAGGTGGCTGAATAATGACTTAAAATAAGACAAAACAAGCTGTAAAATTAACTAAAACAGCTAAAAACTAAGACATAAAATTACATCATTTTGTGAATTCAATATGGATGAATGGATGCATATATATATTAACTATTTTAATAAATATTGCCACTCCTTGTTTCTGTACAAAAAAAAAAATCAAATCAGCTTTATCACTGCTCTCCCCACCAACATCAGCAGGAAAGTAAAACAATGATATCGATCTAATGGGAAGCATTCCTATAGAGACTTCTCAGGACCTTTAGCAAGTTCTGTTCAGGACCCCTTCTTTTGATGTTACAAATTGATTTGTCAGTGAGGGGAAGTTTACAAAAAACCACTGGCATAAACTTTGTTAAAGTTTTTTTTTATTTTTTTATGTTAAGCTAAAAGTAACCATTTTAAACAGACAGGCCTCTTGTGTATATCCTGGGTGTTCCCAAACTCCAGCAGTCACTCACTGCATACAGAAAGCACTGGCTCTCTAAAGAGAAATGCACATTAAACTTAAAATGATCTCATTCCAACTGAGAATTTAGAGAACATTTAAATTGGCTCCCATTATCAGAGTGACTCATTTCTTGTCATCACCAGAAGTCTCTCCATAGTGTCAACCCAAACTGGCTGTCTAAATGTACATGGTCCCATTTAAATGGATAGTGATTTATATTAAATTATATATATATATTTTTTGTTTTTTTTTTTTTTTTTTTTTTTTACAGATAAATTGGTATTTTTTAATAATGGAATTGTCCTAATGGTAATACTATCTCTATCTATAAGAATTATGCGTGAGATACCCTTCACAGGTAATGCACTGATATATTCAAACATTCATATGAGTTGGTCCTTGACAAGTTATTAAAGATAAGGACTATGAGGAGTCCCTCAGGATTCTAGTGTCATCCTTTATATTAATGATTTCCTGGAGAGAGAAACTTGTTCTGCACAGAAATCATCTTGCCAAAACTATGCTTTGTTTGATAGACATCCTCTTTGCTCCAAAGAGTTTGCATTTGTCATCCTTCAGCAGCACAGGTAATGATCAGACTGCATGATAATCATATCCACTGTCACTCCAAAACGTATGACATATTATACATTACTCCATTTTTCTTTCACATGAGACACTTTTTCCCATTGACAATAGACTGTGATTGCAGTCCCCCCCCGAAGGATGGATATTGAGCTGATACTTTAGCTGATACTGGTAATTATTAACTCCTATGCTCAATCAAATCTTTTATATTTTATTTGTTCATCAGTGGTACATAAGTCTGGTGGGTATTGTAGCTTTTGTGCCCAGATGTAACTAAACCAAGCTGCATAAAACAGCTTACACCAGACTAGTTTGCTAGTCTCCAGGTCTGACCATGTTTGCTGGTTTTAGAGTCCTCTGACAGGTAGTACTAGTTCGGTACAGATGTTACAATGTTCTGCCAGTAGGTGGCAAAATTTAAAGTGTGCATCTAATGGACACTTTAATATCTCATGATGCCATGAGAGAGGATTTGTGAAAGAAAGCAACTGACACCGTAAGTCACATGACAATGACAACATGATGAATGTAGTAACTCCAGATTACATTTATACTACAAACATTCATACTATGTACTGTAGAATGTTTTTTTTGTTGTTGTTTTTTATTGTTGCGAGGTAAATACTTCCAAAAGAAGTAACCTACTCAGCGAGCATGCAATTTTGGACACAGTCAATGACTGTTCTTATAAGTGATTCACTAAATCTTTCATTCAACTGATTTGTTAAAAACATTGATTGATTAAGCAATGAAACAAATGAATGTTCTTAAAGAGGTCCTATTATGCTCTTTTACAAAGTCTTGATTTTGTTTTGGGGGTGTATTAGAACATGCTCTCATGCTTGGTGGTTCGAAAACTCTATTAGATCCAGGTTTGATGAAGGCCTGCCTTTTTTTTCAGACCCTGAGAATACTGAACAAGAGGATCGCGCAGAACCTTTGCACGCACAGATATTGCAAGACATATTAGAGTGGTAACGTTATTGTTTTTTTGGCTAAATCACATTTTAGATACGATGTCAACAACCACTTAATGCTCAGGAACAGAGCAACAGGAACAGAGTTAAAAATAAATTGCAACCACTGTTTCCTGAAGTCGTCCACTTTAGGAAGGCCAAACAAAGACGTTTGGGCACAGGGGTGAAAAAAAACTGTGTTTCTTCGACATGGCGAAAACTTGAGGCTACAGCAGCTCTTCTTCTTTGTTTTCTCTGATGCACTAACTCTGCAGCAGCACTTCTTCGTCCTCGTCTTGTCTGATGCACTCAACCAAGCGTTCTAACCACGACCTCGCCCCTCCCCACCGCCCAACCATTTGAATTTCCGTAGGCGGGAATTATTTTAATGATATTCTAATGGGCCAATTTGTGACATCACAAAACCCCGGAAAGCAACGCTGTAGTCCAAACAAGCCATTCGTTGTAGTTCTTGAAAATCTTTTTTTTTTTTACGAAACATCTCTCTTTGGAGTGGACTTTGAGATTTGTAACTTTGTAGATTTTTTTATGCCCAAACATACACACTACACACTGACTAAAATTCAAAAAGTGAAAAAGCATATGACCATTAAGGGTGAGTGAAGGAATATTTAATTCTGCTGATTCATTCAGAACACTGATTCTTTCAGGAACAAAAAAGAATTTGCTTGAAAGTGAGTCACTAAATCTTTCATTAGGAACCAAGCAAATGACTGTCCTTAAGAGTGAATCATGCAATCTTTCAAACCAGTGAATGTATTTGGCGAGTCACTGATTAACTTACTCAACTGGATCTTTCAAAAACCCCTGATTAATTCAGTATCAAATCACCTTATATATAAAACTTATATACTTGGCATTAACAAAAAATAATTAAAAAAATAATTAAAACATTAAGACATAAAGATTAAAAATGATTGCACAACCACCCAGAAAGCTGCAATATCAACTGAGAATGTAAAATCCATTAAACAAAAGAAACATATATATATATTATATATATATATTATATATATATATGTGTGTGTGTGTGTTTGTGTGTGTTTAGTGCGCTGGTGGTTGTGTGTATAATCCATGTGCTAGCTTTCTTTGCAGTGTTTTCCTGGACCTGTGTGTTTCTGTCCCTTTTTTTAGGGTAGGTCCTCGATGAGCACCCCCTCTGCTGGGTTCAGAAACCGGGTGCTTGACTTGCAGTGTTTATTTCACTTGTCGATATATGTCCAGACGGTACGATAAGCCGGGTTTCGGCTTCATACTTCCTGGATTATGCGGCCAGGTCACAGGCTTCTGCGGGAGCCTTCTTGATCATTAGGCCCCCGGCACGGCACTGCAAAGATTTTCTGGATGTCCGGGCTGGGCTTATGCTTTCAGGCTGCCCTGTCTGGTCTACCGTATCTAGGTCGCCCCGAGGGGCCTCCCGATCACCAGGATATCCCCTCTTGCTGAGGCATCGAGCGGGAAGTATAGGTGGCATTTGCGAGAACCTTCTTGTGTAATGTTGTCTCAGGCAGTGCTCCCCTCACCTTAGAGGGTTGTATTTGAGCTTGCCTCTCCCGTTTGGCTCAGTACTTCCGGGTATCTGTGAGCAGATGCTGGGAAAACTCTTGAATCCATACTATGGTAAGTGCACACGTTAAGCTTTGTGCACTTTCTGAAATCCACATGGTGGTAAGTGTGCACGCTGAGCACTTTTTGCGCACTTTCTAAAATCCACATAAGTGGTAAGTGTGCACGTTATGCTTTGCCCACTTTTCTGAAATCCTGTATGGTAAGGGTTACGCGTTATTAGCCTCGTTCCCTTTCTCTGAGTTGGTTTAGACCCCGGTACCTTGGGTTCCACTCAACTAGTGTGTCTCTGTCGACACACTCTGGAAGCATCGCTCCCCTCACCATTGAGGGTTATTGTGAGCATGGTGCTTTCTTTCGAGTGTTTAATTCTCTCTGAGGAGATGGATTCCTCGCTCCATGGGTGGTTCTCGTGGTAGTGCTTTTATAAAAGGGTTACCTATGAGCACGCTACTCCTTCTGAATTCAGAGTTCTCCTTTCACGTGAGAATTAAGTTCTCTGTTTTTCTCAGAGCACCTGAAACCAGCAGCATCAGGCGAACTAGGCCCTTCCTCTGCCTCTCTGATGCGCTGAGTTTTTTGGCTAGCTTGCAGTACACTTACCCTTCTGATTCTAACAATCGCGCTGTTGGTTGAGCCCCCCCTCTCGCTGAGAGCTGGGTTTGTGCTCCCTCAGCTAAAGTAAATTACTGCTAGCTGTTCCAGCATTGGAACATGCTGTAGGTCGAGCCCCCTTCTCGACTGAGAACTGGGTGTGTTGCTCCCACAGCTAAGTACATTATTGCTAGCTGTTCCAGCTTTGGAACATGCTGCAGGTCAAGCCTCCTCTCGTTTGAGAACTGGGGGTGTTGCTCCCTCGGCTAAATAACTGCTAGCTATTCCACCATTGGAACATGCTGTAGGTCGAGCTCCCTCTCGATTGAGAGCTGGAAGTTTGCTCCCTCAATTACAGATTTACTGCTAGCCACTCCAGAATTACACCTTAGATTGAGTTGATGACTTCTCAAACACATTGTTCTTGGGATGCACCATTTCCATCTATAGGCTGCTCTTTCAGAGTGCCACGAGAACCCCTTAAAACGGTATTTTTAAATCCATGTTATGGTAAATGTGCACGTGAAGTCTTTGTACCTTTCTAAAATCCACACTGTGGTGAAGTTCGCAAGCTGTAGCGCTTTTCTTTTCTAAAATCATTTATGGTAAGAGCTACGCGCAAAGACTATGTTCTCTTTTTGAGTGGTTTAAAACCCTGGTTCAGCCTTGGGCACCACTCCACCTATGTATCCTCTGGATACCTACTTTAACAGGGTGTTGCTACTAGGGGTCTGTTGAGACAGTTGCTTTAGCATATGCAGAGCGTGCGGTAGCCCCTGTGTGACAGGCCAAGACTTAGTATGATTCTAGGCTCTTGGTCGTATTCCTTTAAAGGAATCTATTTCTGATTCCAAGCTTTGAGCTCTACCCCGGGCCCAGGAGTTTTGGCCCTAATAGGTAAGTTTTTTTGGGGTATGTAGCCTAGGCCTTTGTCCGTAGGGAATAACGTCACTGAGAGCCGTCTAACGTCCAAGGGTCGACTCCCATAGCAATATGGTAGATTTGGTTCTTAGTGCTCGCCATGGTTCTGGCTTTCACTCCCCTTTGCATGGTGGCGTGGGTATACCGTTCCACATAGCGACCCCTAGAGGACGCAGTTTGAAGTTCCCTTGAAAGGGAACGTCTCGGGTTACTTATGTAACCATTGTTCCCTGAGTAGGGAACGAGACACTGCGTCCTCTAGGTTTCTTGCCATGCTTAGGACACAAGCTTCAGATGAAGAAGTGGATGATGTGTTCTCCCGGTGCCAATTTATACTATAGTCACACCAGTAGTGACATCATGGCTGTCGCCGGCCAACAAGTTGGTGTTTTTGTGTTTTTTTCAGTGTATGCTTCAGACACGGGTCATGACGTGGTGTTCCCCATAGCGACCCCTAGAGAACACAGTGTCTCGTTCCCTACTCAGGGCACCATGGTTACATAGACTGTTTTCCGTTCTCTTTGGAGTTAAAAGCTTTAGGATAGATAGGATCCTATTTATAAAAGTTAAGACTTGTCCACGCCCTCCTTAAACACCTCGTTCAAACATGCCTCCACATGTCTACGTCACTGTGTGGGAGGATTTGCATAACCCTGCCCAAATGTATACGCAAAAAGAAGGCCAAGAAAGAAGACATAACTTTTATTCTCGCTGTAGTATTGTTGCTCACTCTAGGCTGCCGTGTGTGATGTTGTGTTTCGTTGTGAAAGCAAAACTACTTTGTTTGGTCTTCCAAAAGATGACCCAACTAGAAATCAGTGGTTAAGTTGTATTTACACACGGGGGGGGGGGGGGGGGGGGGGGGGGGGGGGGGGGGGGGGGGGGGGGGGGGGTTTTTTCCAGAATCAGTTCCCACCATATATTCAGATGTGTGCAACGCATTTTACGGCGGATGAGGACTGTTTCCTGGGAGAGGAGCCTACAATGCCAGTGTTCCGGTGAATTCAGTTATCGTTTCCCCTTCAGCGCGCATGATACTGACAAATAATGCTGACTCACAGACTGTAAGTACATTTTCATATTTAAAGGATTTGCCACTGACGATTCAAACGCGAGTTTTGAGCAGTGTAGAAGTAGCGCTTGTTGTTTGTCATTTCACAAATGCAGACATGGTTTTATGTATACACGGCGCGATGCAACGCAACACTTAAAAAGACAATATAAGTCATTATAAACCGTAATTATGTCCCCACTGGATGCAAAAAATGCCTAGTTTATAAAGGGTTTTATTGGTTTTGTCTCGTCGCGCCGGGACACGGCATCACAGTATGGTAAGGGGCATAACATTTCTGTCACATGCTTGAGGTATTCGACCAATCACAACGCACTAGATAGCTGGCCAATCAGAGCACACCTCGCTTTTCAGAACTATGAGCTTTGTACAAATCGACGCGTTTCAGAAAGGCGGGGCATAGAGGAGAAATATTAATGTACATTGTGGAAAATAATGTGTTTTTTTAACCTTAAACCGCATAAACACATTTAATTACACCAAATAAACAAAATAATATTATGTTTTATCAACGTCATATGACCCCTTTAAGTGACTCATAATGTTTACAAAAGCTAAATGTTACAGAATTTCATTTATTTGATCAAAATGCCCAGCAGCATTGTGACAAAGAAAAAAAAAGTCTCAAAATCTTGTTATGCTTCATTTTCATCATAATGTTATCTAGTTAACATTCGCTTTCAACTTAGTGGCTGAAGCCACTTATCCATAGAAGAAGAGGCATGCATAATTAATAGTATGATAATCATTAAAAAGATTAGGTTATTGATGCCGCTCTATACATAATCTATAATTGCTTATTTCTTTTTCATAGAAAATGGCCTGAGAAGTTAACACCCTTTCTTGATTGTCCCCTTTGATGAGTTCTCAAGACTAAGTGCCAGGTGCTGTACCATATCCAGACAAGCTGCAGTTTCCCTGCCAACAGTGGGCAAGAGAATAATTAACTCTGCGTCCCAATTAGAGAGACACAATCCTGGGAGAGCATTGAAAGACGTGAACCAAATAAGGTAGAGTATACTCAACAGGAGCGGCCCGAAAGGCCCAGATAAATACATTAGAATGAGAAGGAATCAGATAAAAGACACAGTAAAGAATAGAGGGCAAGAGGGACACAAATTTAAAGCAAATGAAAAGAGGCTGATGGGATAACAGCTCTCCAGTAATGACCATTTCATTTATTTCTGCAATTACGATACGAGCTTACTTACTAAACACTGGGCAGTAGAAACCATATTATATACTACCTAGTCTACTCAAATATAGTAAGTAAAGCAATAGGCATTATTACACAATAAATTGTGTTTAAAAAAGTCACACTGCAGGTTTAATTACATTATAATCTGGGAAGCAAACAAGTTGTTTTGCATTTCACCCAATTTGGGCTAAAAATGTATTAGGTTTTGGCAATCGGACCTAGGGAGTTAAAAAAAAATATCACTGAAAACAGAAGGTCAAGTCGAATGCATTGCATTGTGGGAAATAGTACTGGGTATGCAGTAAATGTGTGTGTATACTGCTAATTTTGGAAAGTGCTGTAGGTCATCTACACATTCATATCTAATTATACTGTACATACTAGGGCTGAACGATTAATTGCATTTGCAATAATATCGCGATATCAAAAAACTTAGTGGCTGCGATTACACTTGGTCATGTGACACGCGAGAGTAAAGAGGTGTGTTCGACTTGAAGATCGATCGGTTTATGACATCAAAGTACGGTGAGAGAAAGCATAAAGGAGACGTCTGCTCTCTTATAGCTCTCGCAGTACTTTGATGACACACACCAATTGGTCTAAGCAGCGCTGCTTCAAGTCGAACACATCTAAGCAGTCTTCAGAGTAAGCATCAAGTTGGCACACTACAGTGTTGCCAAGTCCGCGGTTTGGGGAACCCCTCCCCTGTATTTACCGGTGGACCCCCTTCTAAATGCGATTGGGCTAGTTTTGAGTAGCAATTGGGCGGGTTTTGTTGTGAAAACCTGGCAACACTGGCAGGCTACATGCGGAAATGTTTGAAAGACGTATATAATGAATATGAACGAATATATACGAACGAACAGCTAACGAATATGCGGGCCTCAGCAAAAAGAAAAAGAAATAAAACAGTAAACAGCCAAAGGACATAACTTAGAATGGGAGATGGATCCGTTTGTGAAAGGGAAGAGAAAAGCCATAGATGAAGTCGCACAGACCCAGGCAGGTGCTGGTCATTCAAAAGCTAAATTCAAAAGCGGTCAGCAGCCATATCACCCTGCAGCCCAAGACTGGTTGCCCACTGAAGCTAAGCAGGATTGAGTCTGGTCAGTATCTGGATTGGAGACCTCCTGGGAAAACTAGGTTACTGATTGAAGAGGTGTTATTGAGGCCAGCAGGGGGTGCTCACCCTATGGTCTGTGCGGGTCCTAACGCCCCAGTGTAGTGACGAGGACACTATACTGACAAAAAGCACAGTCTTTCCGATGAGACGTTAAACCAAGGTCCTGACTCTCTGTGGGCATCAAAAATCCCAGGATGTCCTTCGAAAAGAGTAGAGGTGTGACCTCGGGATCCTGGCCAAATTTGTCCATTGGCCTCTGATCATCATGGCCTACTAACAATCCCCATATCTACTGATTGTCTTCATCACTTTGTCTCCTCTCCACCAATGAGCTGGTTTGTGGTGGGCGTTCTGGTGCAATATGGTTGCTGTCGCATCATCCAGGTGGATGCTGCACACTGGTGGTTGTTGAGGAGATTCCCCCCTTCTATGTTAAGCGCTTTGAGTGCCCAGAAAAGCGCTATATTAAATGTAAGGAATTATTATTATTATTACTAAATGCCGACACTAGACGAGGCTTATCTTGCTCTCGATTCACTCACGGTCTTACCGGACGCTACAGTTTCGCGTCGTGCCGAACGCTCTAGACACTGGAGCTACAAAGCGATCATTGCAAATCATTAACTTTGTGGCAGTATGTCATATAGAACAGGCATCAGTTTAATGTCCGCGTTTCGTCGCGGTCGCGCCGCATCATTGTACCCAGCGTCATTGATATAATTTGTTCTACTGGTATGTTTGGCCAGCTTTTTATATGGTTTACGGGGGCTCCGACCAAAAAGTTTGAGAAGCACTGGTCTAATGTTAACAGACAGTGTTTAAAAAGTGCAATCCACATGTTTACATATGTTTATTACAGTGACTTTGAATGACCTAAAGTAGTGTGGTAACGCAACAGATTTGTTTATTTCTGCAATCTACTTTATATTGTGTGATTTGTTACTGACTTTCATATTAATGTTTACACCAGGCTTTTTTTATTATTAATTATTACATGCTTACAAGGTTGGAAGTTATCAGTCAATATACTGTGATTGTAGTTGTTAAATAAAATTGTCATTCATATCAATTCATGCATCACCTAATTTCATCGTAACATATAGGCCTGGCCTACAGAAAATAACATTTATGTTTAATCTATCTAATATTGTGTTGGTCATACTATAGAATGATTTATAGCTTGTCTTTGTTGAATAATACAGAACATAAAGAGCTTAAAAAAATAATTGCATATTAAATCGCAATACTGGTAAAAAAAATCGCAATTAGATTATTTTCCAAAACCATTCAGCCCTAGTACATACCATATACTGCATCAATAAAAAAATTGTGGTTTGTTAGTATTATATTCAAACATTGCCAGTGAATACATATTCCTCTTGACAAATAATACATTGAACTTTTGGAAACACATCAGATTATTTTTAATGAAGAAATAGACAGTAGGACCAAAATAGCACACAACAAATAAAAGAGTTGAGGAAAAGGTGATTTAGCCTGATTTACAAACACCCAATTAATGCCACTGAGAGAGAAAACAAAATCAATTACAGTATGTAGTAACTAATCATGAATTATATTGGCAAAAATCTGCTTGTGAGTTATTTATTATGGTAGGCCGCTGGGGTGGCCTGTTTTAATAGGGTGAATTGTCTATCTTGATTTAGTAAGATACTTTCTCTCTTTTTTTAACTGTATAAAGGTGATGCAAAATCCAATTAACACTAAATCTCATCCTCGTGAGATATTTAATGGGGTAGAAAAACTGCATGGAACAGGATCCAATTTATTATCATTTGAGCATAAAGGAAAGATGGTTGATTGTACATTGTCATTTTTAAATATGCTCTATGTGATTCCAGTGCTTGGATGAATGTTAATGATTAATAATAGCTTGCATATTAGTTAAACCTGCTATTGATTTTTAAGAAAGAGGAATGAACTCAATTACCAAGTTAATTTGTTTAATTTGTTGCATGTTCCTGCAGCATTGCCCTCCAAGGAAGTATTAAACCCCAAAATACACTCAAAATAATGTATAAAAGTCTCTTTAAAATTAATAGAGTATGGCTTACCTGACAGCTAACAATATATTGGTTCAATCTATTACGTACGTGCCCTCAAACACCTCTTTATTTAAACAATGTTTTATGAAAATGAGTTAATAAACCTGACTACACAATCAAATGATAGCAGGAGACTACAGAAGCACAATATCACTGAGTTTGAACTTAGCCTGACACCATTTGCAGGATTCAGGCTTGTTTTGACAGATCTTTACAGTGTTCTGAAGGATTGAGGTGACAGACCTCGATTTACCTTATATTATCTGGCTCGCACCTGCAAGCAGCCGGAGTTTGGCCTTAACATCTCCGTTGTCAGCGTGTAATGTGATATAAGCTGGGCAGTTCACAGCAGAACACAAGATTGGTAAGTCCATGGCAGACAGGAAGTCAATATCTAAACAGCAGTCAAGCTAGGATCAGCCGCAAAAGGACCAACTTGGAATAAGAAAAAATTAGAAGGCAAAATGGAGGGCATAAGAAGGAAAAATAAGAATTCCAACAAGGTATTTTCACTCTGATTAAATGTTAATTGCAAATAATGCTATGTTAGGTCCTCAACAAATCATGCTGTTGTTTTCTATTCTTATTCAGCTCATCAGCCCATTGTGATTTAGAGGAGAGCAGCACATGCTCTGACTCATTTAGATCACCTCTCATCAATGTACTGAGGCAGAAGCTCACACAGCCACCATAAATCATCAGTGAAATCAGTGGCATTTATAATTTTTTGGATTGCATCCCTGCTGATTTCCATGATAGCACAGCTGTGCTGTTTTTTGTTCTTTTTGATTATGTTTTTGGGCTGGGCGAAAAAGAAAAAAACAAACAATCGATTCAGACCACTGCTGGACCATTGGAAAGGTCGTTTCTCTTTAGACAGCCCTCATACTGAACAACCTGAAAACACAGAAAATTGACCCAGCAAGTTAATTCAAATGACTCCAATTTAGCCAACTCTTTGAAATGTTTTGCGTGTTCAGATAGGCTGTCGATTTATTAGTGGTGGGGATTAATTTCATCAATTCTTTCAACACATTAAATCTTTACTAAGTCATAACTAAACTAGTATAGTAACTGCCTTTGCGAATTAGTCACTGTTAGTCACGATTAGAATCATTCACTTAACCAATTAGTTCTAAAACACATTCATTGAGAAGCCAAACACTCATAAATTTGACATCTGTCACGAATCCGGTCCACGAACTTCCTATTATGGACTCTTTCACCACACTAACTGTTGCACTTTACCCCGGACTACATTTCCCATCATGCTTTACTGATTGCACTCAGCACGAATTGCCCACACCTGTTTACACTGATTGCACCCACCTGTTTCATATCACTCCCTCACTATACAACACTCACTCTTATCCCTTCCCTCTTCCGAGTATTGTTCCGCATTTATCACTCCCCAAGCGATAGCGACTCTACAGAGCCCTCGATTGTTGCCTTAGCCTTAGCCATTAGCCTTAGCCTTAGCCCTAGTCATTTGCCTTAGCCTTAGCCTTAGCCCTAGTCATTAGCCTTAGCCCTAGTCATTTGCCCTAGTCATTAGCCTTAGCCCTATTCATTAGCCTTAGCCCTATTCATTAGCCTTAGCCCTATTCATTAGCCTTAGCCTTAGCCTTCTCGTTTTCTGATCTTCGCCTGGTTCCCTGGTTTCACCCCTTTTGTCTTGCCCCTTTTTTGTTTCTGTCTGCCGATCGTCGACCTGCGCTAGCCCTAGTACTATTCTTGTGTTTTGCCCGCCATATGCCTCTCTGCCATTATCTGACCCATGCATGTTTTATGACCACGTCTCTGTCTTCTACTAATAAATAGCTTGCAAGTGGATCCGCACGTCTCAGGTCTCGTCAGCCCCGTAATAGAATACTCAGCCACACAAGGATCCAGTGGCTTTCTCAGTGGACTCTGGCCTGGTATGGATCCAGTCACCGAGCTACTACAGCTTCGACAGGGAGGTCATTCGATTGAGGAGTATATTCACCGGTTCTGTGAACTAACTTACCAGGTACCCCTATATAATGAAATTTTATTTAAAGACTTGTTCAGTTTTGGACTCAATGAACCCACGAAATCTCATATGCCAAGGAGTGAATGCAACTATAGCTTAAAAGACTTTATTGACTATGCCTTGCTGACTACTGGTTCAGCGCTCACAGTGGGTGTCGCGGAGGAAGGAAGCGACACCATGTCTGTGACTGAAGTGATGGCTGTACCAGATCATCGCACAAGATGGCGCTACGATGAAAAAACCCCCCCCCCCCCCTGATCAAAAATGGCGGACCACAAACGCTCCGTAGTCACAGCTGATCTTCACAGAGTCGGTCAAGGTACAGTTCTTTTCATGAGTCTAGTCAGTCACAGCTGCTGGTATGAGTCTAGTCCAGTCACAGCTGATAGTTATGATTCTAGTCAAATCACAGCTGATAGTTATGATTCTAGTCAAATCACAATTGATCGTCATGGGGCAGATCAAGTCACAGTTTATGATCTGCAGCCTGTCAAGTCACCGCCTGATAGTTTTTGAGTCGAGTCGAATCACGGTTTGTCATCAGATCAAATCAATTCACATTATTGATCACGATTCTAGTCCAGTCACAGTTGATAGTTAGAGTCCTACTCAGTCACATTGTCGTCATGAGTCATTCAGGTACAATTCATTAATCATTGACCGGGCTATCACGCGTTCTTCCTGAGTTCAGTCCAGTCACCACTGATATTCACGAGTCTAGTCAAGTCACAGTTCCTTTGCACGAGTCTAGTCAAGTCACAACTGATAGTTTTGAGTCTAGTCAAGTCACAGTTGATCGTCATGAGTCAAGTCAGGCTGCAATTCATTATCACGAGTCTAGTCAAGTCACAGCTGATCTGCAGGAGTCTAGTCAAGTCACAACTGATCTTCATGAGTCAAATCGAGTCACAAGTTATCATCACGGTCGAATCAAGTCACTTTTATGATCACGGGGTCAAAAAAAAAAAAAAAAAAAAAAAAAAAAAAAAAAAAATCCATCAAGTCCAGTTGTCGTCGGATCTGTCAAGTTACCTCATTATCATACCATGTCTAGGCCACCGCTGTCTCTGATTCTAGTCAAGTCACAGCTGATGGTTATGATTCTAGTCAAGTCACAGCTGCTGGTTATGAGTCTAGTCAAGTCGCAGCTGATCTTCAGGAGTCAAGTCACAGCTGATCTTCATGAGTCAAGTCAAGTCACAGCTGATCTTCATGAGTCAGTCAAGTCGCAGCTGATCTTCATGAGTCCAATCAAGTCTCAGCTGATCTGCCAAAGCCTCATCACGTCTCAGCTGTTCATCCAGAGCCACGTCACGTCACAGCTGACCTTCTAGCAGTCCAGTCACGTCTCAGCTGTTCGTCCAGAGTCTCGTCACGTCTCAGTTGTTTGTCCAGAGTCTCGTCACGTCTCAGTTGATCTTCCAGAGCCTCGTCACGCCTCAGTTATTCATCCAGATTCACGTTGCATCACAGCTGTATATCCAGAGTCATGTCACGTCCTGTCGGTTGCATCCAGATTGTCGGGGTCGGTCCGCCAGTATCCCAGTCTGGTGTCCAGTGTGAAGGATGCACCGCTGGTGTCTGCACGCACAACTGGTATCCCCAAAACCACTCACTCTAACCCTTCTGTTCATAAACTAATTCCCCTGTCTGAAGTGTTTCCCTTGATGGGGATCGCTTTTTGGTGTATCTGGGCCGCGTACTCCACCGCCATTTTGCTAAGGCAGCAGCCCCGGCTACAACAGTCTCTCCGAGGTGGCGGCTACGCTGCAGAACCTTCCGTAGGTGTGCGGTGTCAACTCCGTGCTCCCAGAGGCCACGGTGTCCACTGAAGTCTCTTTAGAGGTGGCGGCGCAGGCTGCAGCACCTCCCGAGATGGCGACACTTGCCTCAGTTCCTTGCGTGTTGGTGGCGCCCAGCAATGAACTCTCTGCTTGTCCTGTTCCGGCCAGGGAGGCCGTTTATGAACTTCCTGCCTGTCCTGTTCCGCCCAAGGAGGCCGACCATGAACTCTCTGCCTGTCCTGTTCCGACCAAGCAGGCCGCCTATGAACTCTCTGCCTGTCCCGTTCCGACCAAGGAGGCCGGCTATGAACTCTCTGCATGTCCTGTTCCGGCCAAGGAGGCCGCATATGAACTCTCTGCCTGTCCTGTTCCGGCCTAGGAGGCCGTCTATGAACTTCCTGCCGGTCCTGTTCCGGCCAAGGAGGCCGGCTATGAACTCTCTGCCTGTCCGGTTCCGGCCAAGGAGGCCGCCTATGACCTCTCTTTCTCTCCGTCACATAGAGAGCCGTTTTGCGAGCTCCCTCCCTGCTCGTCCTGTTCACAGCTATAGAGCCTTTGCGACTCCCTGCTCGTCCTGTCACAAGCTATAGAGGCGTCGGGGAGCCTCATCCTGTCCTTTCCCGCTATGGAGATCGTTTGTGATTCTTTGTGTCCTGCCATGAGGCTGCCTCTGAACGCTCATCCTTGTCTATCAACCCCAATGTTCTGTCTGTGTGGTCTGTCTCTGCTCTCTCGTTGTTACACTCTCCGCCATGGTCTCCTGATCGGTGTGGTTCACCAAGAGGGTTTCCTGTTCTTTCTGCTCCGCCGTGGTGGTCCTCCGCTCTGCCGTGGGGGTCTACTATCTGGCTCTGGTGGTCCTCTGCTCCGCCGTGTTGGTCTACTGTCTGGCTCTGGTGGTCATCTGCTCCACCGTGGAGATCTTCTGTTCTGCTCTGGTTGTCTTCTGCTCTCCATGTTGTGTCTACTGTCCCTGGTTCTGGTTGTTCCTCTGCCCCCTGCTCGTGGTGGTCTACTGTCTGGTTCAGTGGGTTTTCTGCTCCGCCGTGTTGGTCCTCTTCCCGTCTTCCGTGTGGGTTTTTCCTGCCCCGCCGTGTTGGTTCCTAACTGTGCTGCGCGCGTGGCTTTTTCTTTTCGGTGCTCACGCCGTGGAATCTTCGGGTATTCCTCCTTTCGTCTTTCCGTCCCGTCCCTGCATCTTGCTGTGGCTGTCCTCAGGGCTCCGGGCCCCGCCTCTCCGCTCCAGCTTCGTATCCCTCGTCTTCGGTCCTTTTCCTGTCCTTGGACCTGGCCCTCCTTCCCTCCCCCTGTTCCGCCTCCACTCCTCCGCCCTCCGGAATCATAAAGGGTTTGAGCGTCTGGAAGCCGCTCCTTGAGGGGGGCTCTGTCACGAATCCGGTCCACTAACTTTCCTATTCATTGACTCTCGCACACACACTGTTGCACATCACCCCGGACAATACCACTACTGTAGTCCCTTCAATCGGCCATCGCACTGTGCTCTCCGATTGCACTCACACAGTACTTGTCCTGTTTACACCCTGTCTCTCCTGCTCATCCCACGTTTTCATATCCCTCTCCTCACTTTTTTAAACGCCTCACATTTCGTCTTGATTCTCCCGTGCCCTCTCCGATAAGCGATCAGCATTTAGCACTCCCGAGAGGGAGACGACTCACGCACTCCCTGTGGCATCTGTCCCCTATGCCTGAGGCCAGGTGCCTGAGCCATCTTACCTTAGCCATAGCATTTTGCTCCTTAGACTCCTTATACCCTCGATCAGTTCGCTGCCTTATCACACGTCCTTCCCTGCCCTTCACCCTTGGTCACTTTCCACCCGACACCTTACTCGGCCTAGTTGGTCTGGGTTAGCTTCGGCCTAGCTCTTGCCGTCGCCTGGCGTGCCGGAGCGCGCACGCCTGGGTCCCTGATTCTCCCCCTTAGCGGCGCCCCGGTGAGGCTGCTGCCCATCTGACTCCCACTCATTATCGCACCTCTCGTCTCCTCGCGTCCCTGCCACTCCTATCGCCTTGCTCTCTCTCCCCCGAATCCACTCAGCCCTGTGCCGTCTACACTTGGTGACCCTCCGCCTCCTAGGCGCTCCTCGGGCTCGCCGCCCCCGTACCAACATCACTTGGGCTTGCACGCTGCTCTGCGCCTGCGCAAATGTATAAACGGAGGGTTGCAAAGGGGGAGGAGAGTAAAAGAGCAATGAGGATATCAAAAACACTAAGTACCAGAAAAAGCGGAAGGCAAAATCAGACTGAATGCACAAGGGCAAGGTACGATCGGACTGCGATCAGAAGGAGGCCTGGTGGAACGTATAAGCAGACTTAGATGGCAAATGGGTCTTGTATGGGGGGAACGAGGACGGTAGCGGCAGAATAGAGGGACCAAGGCGGAGGGGGGGGTCGGAGGAAGAAAGGGGCGCCCAGGCGCTATAGGGACAGAAAAGGCTGAAGGGCGATATGACGGGAAAAGTAATGGTTGCAGTGTTCCAACGGCAAACAATTTTAAAGCTAGAATAGCAGGTCTGGCAGGGGTAGCGGCAAAACTAAAACTAATTTTCCAAAACACGTACAGGCTTCACAGCCCAAATAGGACTGCAACAGACCACAAGAAAAAAATTATGAATTAAACATACACCACCTAGAGAGCTGTAGACTAATGCAATTGAGAAAACGTCCTCTCCACCATCGACCCAGCTTGTCTAGAATTCACCTGCAGTGCATCCTCATCCTCTTCATTTAGTCAAGCCTTAGTCTATTGATATCATCATTTCTCTCACTTCACCAGAGGCTCTCCAGAATCATAATTATGACAGCACTCGGGCTCGGCCTCGGATTGTGCTACCGAATGCTGTCAGTAATAGGTCATTTAACGGGCCTCACTCGCTGTGCGCCACTGCAGCCAATCAGATGCCAGAACTGTGTCAGTCCCTGCCTCCAGGCTAAAGCTCACCTCTTCAGACTGACATTTATGGGTTTGAGACGGAGCCTGGAGGACCATCACGACTAAGACGAGTCTTAAAGATGGACTCCGTATGAGTGGGTTTTATTTAGTTCTGTCGAAGGGACCTAAAGGCTCGGAGGCAACAGCTGTTCCTGTAGCTAACTGTGACTAATGTTGCAAAGCTGTGGATGTGGAAGCGAGGAATGCAAAGCCCTATACCTTCTGTTGTGATAATCCTACAGCAATGCTACAGTACAGTGAGTGATGATTTGTGTGGTGTGGCTTGTTGTAAAGGAGCCAGTATGCAATGCATATTGATTGATGAGCTCAAATGTAAATCCACCAAACGAATGACTAATATATTCCTAAACATTTCCATGTTTTTAAATTTTTATGGAACATGTCATGTTGCAGCCTTGGTACGTGGGTTAGCATTTGACCGGATATGCCTATCTAGGTCAGTGAAGAAGCGGAGGAGTTCCCATGGCAATGTGGCCGTGTAAATTTAGTCATCGACCTGCGTGCGCCTTTCTCTCTGCCACTACCGTTGAACTCTGGCTCTCATTCGTTTGTTTTGAGGACAAAGCGTGTGTCATCATTGATGAGGTGGTGGATGTTATCAACACAGGTGTGTAGGTAATATCACAGCTGATTATTCTAAACTCAGAGGTCGTATTGCGGATGCTGTAATGGCTCGAAAAATTCCCATTGTTCTGGACCCGTGGCCCTCAGAGATTGTGACACACAGTTGCAGTTGTGTTTCTGACCCTGCACGTTTCTGGGTCAACATGCAGTTATCAGTTCTGTAGTTCTGGCATACGTGAGAGTACAGAACAGCATCCCGCAGTGCCTCGGATAGTGTAGGCGGGTCTTTTCTTACTGTGGCTAAATATCCAAGTTGAGTCATGACCTCCAAGTCTGACCCAAATGCAACAACCAACACATTAGTAAGTTCTGAAGCCGTTCGCTCTTATGTGATCCCATCATTAGAAAGCGTGACTAAATTCAATGTGGTACAACTGTGAAAGATATTACTGAGGGAAAGCGGCTGAAATTAAATCTGATACCTGTAAGGCAAAATAATCCTTTTAGTCATTTGATTTGCCTTTCTTACTTAAACTGAAATAATATCATAGTTTCTGCAAGTAAAATGTCTTTTAAATCACATTAGAGTGGAAACAACAGAGAATCATTCATTTTTTGACACAACACAGGGTTTTTGTACAGGTTGTAACACCTGTATGGTTTCTCTGATCATTTTGGAACGGGGCAGCCAAGATTGGTTTTCTTACAAGGAGATAACATCAAGACCTTGCTGAAGGCTATGGCATGTTAAATCCAATTTACGAACTGGGGGAAGTTAATGGATTGTACAAAAAACAAAGGAAGACAATCATTTTGGGATTAGAGAGCCTCCTGTCAGATGCATAAATACGTCTATATAAATCATTCCATTCCACATCCATAAAACCAATCATGAATAGATACAAAAAAAAAAGCTTATGAAAGCACAAAACATCAGTAGAGACACTTTATGCCAAGTTTCCACTGGCAGGTCCACAAGCTACCCGTGAGGTAACAAAGATCGGCAGGTTTTAGGATGAAAGCATACATAACACACTGGGAGATTTGAGCGGGTGCATTGGAGGTTAAGCTGATTAAGACTGAACCGGGTCCAGCACAGGTATTAAAACAACAAACAATCAGATTTTGACAATACAATCTCATGAAAAAAGTTAACTATTTAATATTTTGGCAAATTGGTGGTGATGCCGAATTCATATTAATCTGCACGATTTGAGTCTTGTGAAAAAAAAATACAATAAAAAGTAAGCGTTAAGGTTCAGCTCTAAACCTAACCTTGAAAAACAGTTCACACTAATACGCGCAAATTTAAATTCACCACTAATTTGCAAAAAGTCGAATAGTGAAAATTCGATATTGTCAAAAAGTCTAAATACGAATTACCATGAGAGCGTGTAAAATTTTTAATTCATACTGTAATGTAAGGGAAACAGGTCAATAATTTAGCTCAAAGGGAATCATTTAAGATTTTAAAGGGAACTCCACCATTAATATGTAAGGGAATTAGGACAGAATCACTGTTTTACGGCTGATCACTGAGACGGCCAGCGATTCAGTGAACGAGCCGTATGACAGCAATTCTGCAATGGATATCTATATCCAAAATATAGTGAAAACACTATTAATTAGCACAGGTAACAAGATCGGCAGTTTAAGACATTAACTTGTGAGCACAAAACACGAGATACTTCTCTTTTCAATATAAATAAGGCTTTATTGGATAAATCTAAGACATATAAACTAATCTAACACATGAACACACGCATCCACACAAGTTTTCAGAAAGAGAGAGAAAGTGAGGAATGATTAAGAGACTGAGTGTGAAATCCCAGTTACCGCATAGTGGCAATGCCTAGATCTGACACCACCATCACTTCATTAACCCTCGGCATTGAGTTCCTTCATGAGGTTCAAATTTCTATTAAATGCACATTCGCTAGTATCTGGAAGTCCTTGCTCCGTGATGCTGGGTTGCCTTCCTTGTCTGTTGCCGAAAGGGTTTCCGCGCGTTGCTGATTGTCTGGAGGTTCAGTCTTGTGAAGCCAGTGATTGGGCGTTGGCTGGACGCGGAGCTGTGGTCTGCAGTTGAAGTTTAGACAGCAGTCTTTTGGGAGATGCGGCGTTAGGCAAACTTAACGCAACACGACCCTCAACGAAAAAAAAATGTGAACTAAAGAATAGAAGTAAAGTTTGACGAGACCAGGTGGCTTTTCTCCTCATGGTTTTGGAGGAGCTGCGTGTAAGCCAGAGCACGCTCAAAAGCTAAAAAAGAATGATTAAAAAGCATAGCTCAAAGCTATGACTAAAAAGAGGAGAGTAAAAACAAAGAGCGAGCAAAGAAGGGGGTTGAAGAAGAGAGCCAAGAGACCGATTTGATGGTGTCCCGAGTATTTGAATTGGGCTGTTTAACACACCCCAAATGGTGTCTCGACCAATTGTAGCTCGGGGTGTTGCAATGTTTCTCCTTCCCATTCATAAATCAACTGTTATCTCAACATTCACAAGTGTTTTTTGGTTTTCCGCTCTTGCGAGTGAATATGATTTTGACATTATTCTAATAACAGAATATGATACATTTTGACCAAGAATTGATTGAGAAACGTTTCAAGCTGAAGATTCAACACACACCTACTAAACATATAGCAATTCTTAACTATTCAATAGTTTTCAAATATATTCACAATAATATTAAGACTATAGTCACATGTGGTTCATCCAGGAATATGGGGTTAGTATCGCACAATTATTATTGCTGAGTCCTTTTAGTTCATTTAGGCATGAAAGCAAGTTTCCGGGCCATTCGGTGAATGCATGAAGACCCGATAGTAAGAGGTCTGTAGATCTCTGAAGTCTGTTCTTTGTCGTCCTAGTTGGGGATTCCAATTCGAAGAGCTTGTGTCACTATCACATTTTCCAGGGACGGTCACGCTATGCATCTCTTTTGACCATTTTTCTTGATAACTTGCCCCCAAAATTGACCATCTCCTTGGAATTGTCAATAAGTGTTCTTTTTTTTTTTGGGTTTTTTGTTTAAATGCTGTGAGCTACTCAAGGCTGCTAGTTGGTTCAGGCTTGGGGGCCAGGATCTGATTTATGACATCCTGTTGTCTTGGGCCTCTTGTGGAATGTTTTGACTCCTCGTGCCTCAACCATGTTTTGACCAAAACTTAGATTGTCTGGTAAGGGAACGAGTCAATTTAGCTCAAAGGGAATAATTTAAGTTTTTAAAGGGGACTCCACCATTAATATGTAAGGGAATTAGGACGGAATCACTGTTTTACGGCTGGTCACTGAGACGGCCAGCGAGTCAGTGATCGAGCCGTATGACATCAATTCTGCAAGGGATATTTATATCCAAAATATAGTGAAAAACACTATTAATTAGCACATGTAACAAGATCGTCAGTTTTAGACATTAACTTGTGAGCACAAAACACAAGATACTTCTCTTTTCAATATAAATAAGGCTTTATTGGATAAATCTAAGACATATAAACTAATCTAACACACGCATTCACACACAAGTTGCAGAAAGAGAGAAAGTGAGGAAATAACTAGTTTGAGAGAATGAAAATGTGAAATCCCAAGTTTACAGCAATATGTGCAATTGCATAGATCTGAACAACCATCAATCACTTAATTAACCCTCGCACTGGGGGGGGGGGGGGGGGGGGAGTTCCTCCAATGAGGTTTAAATTTATATTAAATGCACCAGTTCAGCTAGGATCTGGAGTACTTGCGTTTCTGTGTTGCGGGGTTCCCTTTCTTGTCTGGTTGCTGAAAGGGGTTTCCCGAGGTTGCTGATTGGCTGGAGGTTCAGTCTTGGGAAGCCAGTGATTGGGCGTTGGCTGGCGACGCGGAGCTGTGGTCTGCAGTTGAAGTTTATACGGCACTCTTTCGGAGATGCGGCGTTAGGCAAACTTAACTCAAAACACGAAACTCTCAATGGAAAATAAAATAAAATAAAGAAATAGAAATAGAAGTAAAGTTTGACGAGACCAGGTGGCGTTTCTCCTCATGGTTTCGGAGGAGCTGGCGTGTAAGCCAGAGCACGCTCAAAACTAAAGAAGCATGATTTAAAGCATAGCTCAAAGCTATCCCTAAAAAGAGGAGAGTAAGAAGGGGGTTGAAGAAGAGAACCAAGAGAACCAAGAGCACCAAAAGCCAAGAGAGTGATTTGATGGTGTTTCTAGTATTTAAACCAGGCTGTTTAACACACCCCAAATGGTGTCTCGACCAATTGTAGCTCGGGGTGTTGCAATGTTTCTCCTTCCCATTCATAAATCAACTGTTATCTCATCATTCACATGATCTGCGTTTTTCCCGCTCTGGTACGAGTATACATTTTGGACATGATTTCTTATAATAAGAATATGATACATTTGACCAAGTATTGATTGGAAGAAACGTTTCAAGCAAGAATTCTCAAACACACACTCCTACATGATAGCAATTCTTAAACTAGTCAATAGTTATTCAAAATACATTCACAATAAATGATTAAGACATGATAAGTCACATGTAGGTTACATACATTATATGGAGTTATATATATAGCAATGATTAGTTTGTCGAGTCCTTTTAGTGTCATTTAGGTGCATGGAAAGGCAGTTTCCGTGCCATTCTGTGAATATATGAAGACCAGAGATTAAGAGTTCTGTAAGGAATTTCCGACAGTCTGTTCTTTGTCGTGAAGTGGGGGGAAGTCAATTTACGAGGAGCTTGTGACTGTAGTTACTATCGTGTGATAGTCATGCGGTCTTCTCTTTTGACCATTATTCTTGATAACTTGCCAATTTCTCCTTGGAATTGTCAATATGTGTTCTTTTGTTTTAATGTTGAAAACTGTTCTGTGAAGAGTGGTTTAGGCTTGCTTCAGACTGGCTAATGTTCGGGTCTGATTTATGACATCCTGTTGTCTTGGGCCTCTGTGGAATTTTTGTGACTCCTCGTGCCTCAACTCGGTTTTGACCAAATCTTAGATTGTCTGATTCGGTCTGATATCCTACATCTGATTCGGTCTGATATCCTACAGTAAGGACAAAATGGGAATTGTCTTGAAAACTTACATTTCAGACATGACTTATACAGTCGTTTTAGACTGATACTTCATAGGATGGCATAGGTAAGTTATGACTATCAAATGATCACCCAAAGGAATGGGCTTCCGCATCTGCCAGTCTTTCTTGACAAAACTGACGGAGACAGCAGCTCCCTGAAATATAAATATGTATTCTGAGTACCTTAAGGGTCGATCTAATCAATAAGCCTCTGGGAGCTCACTGTCACATTAAATATGAGGCCGGAATGCTCTTGCTAAATAAATGGAAGGGAATGTCTCCGATTGGCTCAGTAGGAGTTCAGACTTCCCAGAAGGGGAGAGAACTGACAGGCGGTGACTCGCTAATTCAGAGATCCTTGTCAATCACTGTTGGACAACAAATGCATCACTCTTATTAGAACAGCACCAACAAAAAGCAGTAAAATAGATTTAATCTTAAGAAGAATATTTCACCTAAAAAAAAAATCTGTCATTCTCATTCTGTCATTTATTTAGTTTCAGGGTCATTAGATTCAAACCCTAACCCATATGTTTTTTGTTTGTTTGTTTTTATTGTTTCTTCCACTGAACATAAAAGTTTTGAAGTGTCTCTTTTCAAAAAGTACCACAAAATGGTCAATAAAACCATATAATGGCTGTAGCTTGAGAACAGCTCTCAAATATGGGGTTTATGGTGTAGGCTAAATGTCTATAACATCAAATGTTCTCGCATATCTCATGATCAAATGTCATGATGTCCAATCTAATGAAGATTTTAAGTAAATATTGGATACATTTCAGCTTGTTCATCACAGAAAGATATTGTATGGCTTCAGAAGACTTGGAATATGCAGCCAAAGTCACACGCTCTATATTGGTCATTTTTTTAGCTTGACAGACCCCTTTTTTAGGAAGAAAAAATATTGATTCATATTTCTCCTTCTCTTCAAAAGGAGAGTCTAGAACAACATTAGGGTAAGTAATGACATACATGCTGTACACTACCATCCAAAAATGTGGCGTTGGCATAGTTCAATGTGCAGATTTGGTGCTCATGAAGCATTTCTTATCAATATTGAAAACAGTTGTGCTCTATAATATTTTTGTGGAAATTGTGATTTAAATTTTTTCAGGATTCTTTGATGAATAGAAATGTATTTAAAATATAGGTAACACTTTATTTTAAGGACCAATACTCACTATTAACTAGCTGCTTATTAGCATGCATATTACTAGCATTGTCACAGAGGCGAACTCCGTGATTCCCTCTTCCGACCATCAGAGGGCTCCCTCACCCGAATATTGACTCTTACACTCTCACACTACATTTCCCATCAGCCCCGTATCTGGCACTAATCACCTAGCCCAGCTGTAGCCCATCAGCTGGCCTATATAAACAGTCTGTTCCTTCCAGCTCATTGTGAAGTCTTGTTTTACTGCGGTTTACATTTCTGAGCGTTTTTCTCTGTTTTGCCTGCCTGTTGTGACCCTGTCTGTACCTCGTTTATGATACTCTGCTACCTGCCTTCTGGATTATCCGCCTTGTCTCTGAGTTGTGATTCATTGCCACCTGCCCCGACTTCTAGCCTGTTTTCTGACAACGTTTGTGTTTACCCCCCGTCACTTTGTTTGCTGGTATTTGACCATTGCCTGTTTGACCACGATTGTAATAAAGTCTGCTTATGGATCCCACTTCGAGTGACGCTTCGTTACAGAAGACTTCGCCATCTCACGATCCAGCGGCTATATCTCACCTGTCCTCAGCACTTTCTACCCAGGCTAGTCAGCTTGCGGCTCATCAACACCAGTTGAATCGCCTCACATCTCTCACGGAGGAGTTAGTGAAGGCGCTCCAGAATCTCCATGTTTCTCCATCAGAGGCCGCCACAACACCATCTAACGCCGCCATTACACACACTGTGGAAATACCAGCTCAAGTGAGTCCTCGTCTAGCCTTCCCAGAAAAGTTTGACGGTGATCCAGCGAAATGTAAAGGATTTATACTTCAATGCTCACTGTTTGTGGATCAACAACCCACGCTGTATTCCACCGAGGCTGGTAAGATCGCATTTGTTTGTTCATTACTAACTGGCAAGGCGTTAGAGTGGATCACGGCGGTTGGTACCGCTTTCCCTTCATTTGTAATTTTCTTGCAACGGTTCTGTGAAGTCTTTGATCACCCTAAAGAGGGCAAGAATGCTGGCGATCGCCTACTAGAACTCTCTCAGGGGAGAAGGACCGCGGCTGAATATGCTCTTTTCGTACTCTCGCGGCTCAGACTTCATGGGTCGATGACATGCTTAAAGTACTGTTTAGAAGAGGATTAAGTCATGAACTACAGTCTGAGCGGGCCTGCCGTTACGAGGGGAGAGATTTGAATCAATTTATCGAGCTTGTCATTCAGATTGACTACCTCATCAGATCGCGAAGACCCAACACTCGTAGCACCTACCGAGTCCCTGTACCCGCTGCCACAGATGAAACTGAACCCATGCAAGTTAATTCTTACCACCTATCAGCGGAAGAGAGAAATCGTCGACTAACCCAACGTCTCTGTTTGTACTGTGGACAGTCGGGTCATCTACGCATCTCGTGTCCCTCACGGCCGCACTCTGAGTCTCAGGCGTTGGTGAGTTTTCCTGTTGATGCACTTAATCCAGATCTGTGTGTTACGGTACCTATCACTATCACTGTAAATGGCCATAAAATCACTGCCAATGCCCTATTGGATTCTGGAGCGGCTGGAAACTTTATGTCTAGAGAATTCGCTCACCAAAATAATATTTCTCTCTAATCCGTTGCTCTTCTCCTTTGACAGTGGAAACGATAGATGGACGCCCACTGGGCTCAGGACGAGTTACATTCATAACACAAGAAATTCAGATGCGGACTGGTATTCTTCATTCAGAAAATATTAAATTCTACATCCTCACCCACACCTCACACGCCTGTCATCCTTGGTCTACCCTGGCTTCGCAGACACAATCCTCACATCTCATGGAAAGAAGGTCAGATCACCAGATGGAATAATTCATGTTACCCCAAATGTCTCGCTAATGTCTCACCGCTGTCTGTCCAGTCCATTACTGTATCAGAGGAGAAACCCCATGACCTCAACCTCCCTCCTGAATACACAGACCTGTCGGTGGCCTTCATTAAAGTCAGAGCGTCTAAATTGCCACCTCATCGTGCCTGCGACTGTGCCATCGACCTACTTTCAGGTACAACACCCCCTAAAGGTCGTATCTTTCCTCTATCCCAGCCTGAATCGGAAGCCATGAAGCAGTACATCGAGGAGGAGTTAACCAAGGGCTTCATACGGCCTTCGACGTCACCTGCGTCTGCTGGGTTCTTCTTCGTGCAGAAGAAGGATGAAGGTCTTCGGCCATGCATTGATTACCGAGGTTTGAATGAGATTACTGTTAAGTTTCGATACCCCCTACCTCTGGTCCCTGCAGCCCTGGAACAACTGAGAACTGCCAAATACTACACCAAGCTCATTCTTCGCAGTGCTTACAATCTTATCCGCATTAGAGAGGGGGACGAATGGAGGACAGCTTTCTCTACTAGTACGGGGCATTATGAATATCTGGTCATGCCCTTCGGCCTGGTCAACAGTCCGTCAGTCTTCCAAGCCTTCATGAATGACGTGTTCAGAGACATGCTCAACAAAATAGTCATTGTATACATTGATGATATTCTGATCTTTTCAGATACTCTTGAGGAACACATCCAACACGTCAGAGCTGTACTTAATCGACTCATCCACCACGAACTATATGAAAAAGCAGAGAAGTGTGAGTTTCACAGAACTTCCATTACATTCCTGGGGTACGTCATTAGTCCGGAAGGAGTCACCATGGATGAAAATAAGGTCAAGTCAGTTCTCAGTTGGCCACAACCTTCTACCCTGAAAGAACTTCAACGCTTTCTTGGTTTCACCAACTTTTACCAACGCTTCATTAGGAACTTTAGTTCTGTTGCTAACCCTTTAATGTCCATGGTTAAGAGGGGAACTAACCGCCTCAGGTGGTCCAGCACAGCTATTCAAGCTTTTGAATAGCTTAAGCAGCGATTTGTCACCGCCCCCATTCTACGTCATCCTGACCCCGAACTCCCCTTCGTCGTGGAAGTGGATGCTTCTAATACTGGCCTGGGTGCTGTTCTATCTCAAAGGCAAGGTTCACCTCCTAAACTATACCCATGTGCATTCTATTCCAAGAAATTAAGCATAGCAGAGAGGAATTATGGATAAGGAACTCTTAGCCATGAAAGCAGCTTCTGAAGAGTGGCGTCACTGGTTAGAGGGGTCTATACATCCCTTCACAGTGTTTACAGATCATAAGAACCTGGAATACCTGAAAACCGCCAAAAGACTCAACCCCAGGCAAGCTCGCTGGTCACTATTCTTCACTCGTTTCAAGTTTGTAGTCACTTATCGTCCTGGATCCAAGAACACCAAAGCTGACGCTCTATCCAGACAGTATGAACCCGACCAATCTCCACAACTTCCTGAAACAGTTTTGTCCCCCGACCTCATTGTTGCTCCTGTCCAGTGGGATATCATTACTGAGCTTGAACAGGCCAACGCCCAGTCCGAAGTACCAGTTGGATGCCCCCCTAACAAGATCTTTGTCCCTGAAATCCTCCGAAATCGAGTCTTAGAACATGTTCATTCTCTGCCCAGTTCTGGTCATCCTGGTATTAACGCCACTATCCATCTCCTGCAAAACCGCTTTTGGTGGCCCTCCCTGTCTAAAGATACCATCATGTTTGTGCACCAATGTCAAACCTGCAATATTCAAAAACCATCACGTCAACTACCAGCCGGGCTGCTCCAACCTCTTCCAATTCCACAACGTCCCTGGTCACATATCGCAATTGACTTTGTCACAGATCTACCAGCCTCCAACAGTCACACAACCATCATCGATAGATTCTCTAAAGCCTGCCGCCTCATACCCCTTCCCAAGCTTCCCACCGCTCTACAGACAGCTGAACATCTCTGCAACCAGGTTTTTCGATTGTACGGGCTACCAGAGGATATAGTTTCTGATAGAGGTCCCCAGTTTACTTCACGGGTCTGGTCAGCATTCTTCAGGATGCTTGATGTAAATGTGAGCCTAACATCTGGTTATCATCCTCAATCAAATGGTCAAACCGAAAGATTAAACCAAGAACTCACCCGTTTCCTTCAATCTTACTGCAGTCACCATCAGAACGATTGGCGTCGCTACCTGATATGGGCAGAGTATGCTCAGAATTCCATTCAAAAATCCTCTACTGGTCTGACCCCCTTTCAATGCATCCTTGGATTTCAATCGCCCCTCTTCCCCTGGCCTGGAGAACCCACTAATGGCCCTGCAGTCAATGACTGGTTACTCAGAAGTGAGGAAACCTGGAATCAGGCTCACACTCACCTCTAGCATGCCATTCGTCGACAGAAAGAACGGGCTGATCATCATCGCCGTCCTGGTCCGGAGTACGGTCCTGGTCAGTGGGTGTGGCTATCCACTAGAGACTTACGTCTTAGGCTGCCCTGCAAGAAACTCAGTCCCAGGTACGTGGGCCCATTTCAAATTATTAGACAAATCACACCTGTTTCTTTCCGCCTTGCCCTGCCTAATCATTATCATATTTCTCCTACATTCCATGTATCGCTACTCAAACCCGCTGGTGGTCCGAATGAGGAGGGGGAGGAGGTGTCCGGTGACCAGGGCCCCCTGCCCATCATGGTAGATGGCGAGGAGGCATACCAGGTTCAAGAACTGCTTAACTCCAGGCGCCGGGGAAGAATTCTCCAGCATTTGGTCGATTGGGAGGGGTACGGTCCGGAGGAGCGTTCCTGGGTTAATGCAGATTTCATTCTCGACCCCAACCTTGTGGAGGAGTTCCACCGCACCAATCCGGATAGGCCGGCCCCTCGACCACGTGGGAGACCCCGGCGTCGCCTTCCTCCTCGCCCCAGGAGACGCTCGCAGGAAGGGGGCTCTGTCACAGAGGCGAACTCCGTGATTCCCTCTTCCGACCATCAGAGGCTCCCTCACCCGAATATTGACTCTTACACTCTCACACTACATTTCCCATCAGCCCCGTATCTGGCACTGATCACCTAGCCCAGCTGTAGCCCATCAGCTGGCCTATATAAACAGTCTGTTCCCTCCAGCTCATTGCGAAGTCTTGTTTTACTGCGGTTTACATTTCTGAGCATTTTTTTCTGTTTTGCCTGCCTGTTGTGACCCTGTCTGTACCTCGTTTATGATACTCTGCTACCTGCCTTCTGGATTATCCGCCTTGTCTCTGAGTTGTGATTCATTGCCACCTGCCCCGACTTCTAGCCTGTTTTCTGACAACGATTGTGTTTACCCCCCGTCACTTTGTTTGCTGGTATTTGACCATTGCCTGTTTGACCACGATTGTAATAAAGCCTGCTTATGGATCCCACTTCGAGTGACGCTTCGTTACAAGTATATTGGCTGTTTATTAGTACTTATATAGTACATTTTAATTCCTTATTATGCATGACCATATTTTAGATCCCTTAATCCTACCTAATCATACCTTAATTAAAAGCCACCCCATATCTAAACTTAACAACTACCTTGCTAACTATTAATAAGCAGCAAATTAGGAGTCTATTGAGGGAAAACTCTTAGTTAACAGTGAATATGTGTTCCCTATTCTAAAGTGTTACCAAAATAGAATTGTTCTGTAACTCTGTAGAAGTTTTTACTGTCACTTTTGATCAGCTTAATGCATCCTTGCTGAATGAAGTATTCATTTCTTCTTCTTCAAAAATGAACTTCTACTTTAAAAGTATACATCATCCTTATCATTATAGTTTTGCATCCATATGAGCAGTTGTTACAGAAATATTTCAGAGACATTATGCAAAAACACTGCGGCTAAAAAAAGAGGCATATGTGCAAGCTGCAAGTGGCAGGGAAAGCACTGCTGTGACTCCTGTGGACAGCGCATATCAGTGCTGATTGCAGCTCACAGTATTTCCTGATTATGCTCCCATGGGCTGACAATGGCATGACTTCTCCTGTAGCGTCCTTCTTTCTGAAGGAAACACCTGAGTACAGTCCCCTACTGGAGCGGAAACCGGCGTGCGCCAACCTTTCCGAACCCCTGCCAAGGAGCACATATGTCCGCCTGTTTGCTCACTAGCCAAACCTTGAGGCAAAGGGATAGATATCAACATGGAGTTTTAGCTGTATTTCTTTCTCTATTTTTATAGGTCTCCTGTGCAGCCCACAGAAAAGTGATTCACAGACAGAAGAAAACGTTCGGTCATACAGAACACATCTCACTGGAATGCTGCTGCAGAGTCTGGTCAAGAATGATAGGTCATGGTTGAATGAAGCTGGACATATTGTTATACTGTCCTCAAGACATGTCTGCATCGTTATATTGAACTGTATCTTTATAACTGAATCAAGGGATCTGTACTAGGCACTGCATCTGAACAATCTGAAATTGTAATATCACATTACATATGCAATTTTGACCTTAAGGTCTGCTATCTATCTATCTATCTATCTATCTATCTATCTATCTATCTATCTATCTATCTGTCTGTCTGTCTGTCTGTCTGTGTTTATTGTTTGCTTGTTTGTATAATTATAGACATTTAGGTATTTGTTGTTTGTTTGTTCTGTTGTTGTTCTTGTTGTTGTTTTTTACAAACACAACAAAAAGCAACACAACAAACACAATGAAACAAAACCAACACTACAAAAAACAAAAAAAACCAATAACCCATTTTTTTTTGTTTTATTTTGTTTTGTTTGTTGTGTTGTTTTGAACAAAACGCGACAAAACAACAAACACAATGAAACACAAAAACAATGCAACAAAAACAAAACAAAAAAAACACTTCATAATTTCGAAAGAATAGAAAATATTTAAAAAGAATAGAAAATACATTGGCTCATATGCAATTTAGTTCAAACTCCTTAAGTTGACCTCAAACTGGATGGCATTTATTTAATTTATTTATTTATTTGTGTGTGTGTGTGTGTGTGTGTTTACTTTTCTACTTTTTAATGTTTTAGGCCCTATTTTGTACCATACTTGTGTTGCAAGTGCAAGAGGCTGAACAGAGATAAACATACATTACAACAGACCCACTTCGATCACATAAAACTTTTCATTATGTTGTTTTATATTATAAATTCAGTGCAGCTCTGACAACGCGGGTTCAGTCACATAAGCAAGTGTTAGCTCAATGTACTAAGAGCATCTGGTGAATGCAGATAGATGGCTAAGCAGGATTGGAGTGGATGCTTGACATTTTGTAACTCCTGGGACAGTAGCCTGTGGCACGTCTGTTCTTTAGTCTGTGGCTCAGGATTATTCTCTTGATGTATTGATGCCACATAGTCATTGCTTTCCTTGTGTTCTTACATTAACATTATAAGTTATAGACCAATTAGAACACAGAGAAGCCACAGTACAGCCATAAAGACACACTTTCCTCCATAAATCTACTTTGGACCCAGAAAGACCTTTTGTTTTGATCAAGGTCTGTGTCCTGCAGGGTTGCAATGTGTCTGTAAATTGCTACTTAGAAGCTCGTAATTTTCATTCACCTGCTATGCTAAACGATAGAGTCGCACAATTCTGGGGTGGAAATAAAGAAGCTTATAGGCTTTACCTAGCAGAGGCCAACCATAGACAGCCAGTTTGGCAAATCCCTGCAAATACAACATCTGTGCTAATCAGGTTGCGGTGGAGGTTATGCTGCATTATTGGTCCTATCCATTAGGTTAATAGGATTTACACCGTTATGTTAGCAGACTCTGCGCTGTCTGCTATAAACTGTGGCCTGTAAGGAACATCATGGACCGTATTTGCATTATACAAAGCCCAGAGTGACACTTTCCACTAATCTCAGAAACTTTATTACTTTCATTAAACTTAATGAAAACATATAGATTACTGCATTTGAAGCCTCCAGGTATGAAACCCTATCAGGATTGAATAAATCAAGGCCATAAAACATTGAGAATCGGTTTATTTTCCACCACTTATGAGTTCCAGCCTAAGATTCATACAGTATTGGAGTTTATCAGCAGGTCTCTTAAGTGATCAAATTACAATAAATGTCCAAATGTAATTTTGTTATCTTTTGTTTGACAGAAGTATCTTTCAATTTTAATCAGGAAAATCTAATTTAAAAAAAACTCATTTTGTGAGGTCTGCAAGAAAATAAAGAAAACGACAGTCATTGTCTTTTTATCAATACTGGAGAAAGTATAAGGATAACGCTGGCTGTAGAATAGCTATTCTTTGCACATCATTTAATTTTTTTTTCTCATTTCCAAGAGCCTCATTTCATTTTCAAAGCATCAATTTTCTCTACTTTGACCTCATTTTAATTGCTGTTTTTGCCATCCCTTGTTTCCACTCAAGTGCAATAATGATATATTAAAATTATGGCATAAAACCAAACATTTTGGCAGAAGCCAACAACAAATTTTTTTACTGACATTCACTTGTTAAATAACAATATTTGCAAAACAAACTGTTTTTCATGCCTGTCTGACCTTCACGGAAATGCTGTTAAACATCAACACGAGTATAGTCCAAGTGGAGAAGTAAAAATTTTAGTTCACACTAAAAGAGACAACTTTCTAAACAAGAGACTATTCCCTTCCTGTTGACTCTGTCTTAAATGTTGATCTTTTGAGCCTCCTCATCACTTGTCATTCAAATGTTCAAGAGTATGCAGCATGTAACATGGGTGTTTTTGTCATCTCCACATACAGAGAGAAACGCCATCCACGAGGGGCTGAGCTGGTGGATTGACAGGCGGCACTTAAGCATCCGCGCTGAGCCCGTTTCATGTGCTTTATTCCTACATGTTGATTATTAATAGAAAAAAAAATCACTGCAACTCAACTCCCACAAACTTTCTCTTTCCTTTTTCTCTATATCTTCAGTTGCCGACACCCTCTACAGTACACGGGTAAGTTCAAGGCATTGCTGAAGAACTGAACTTATGAAATGCCAGTATTTGCAATGGATATGAGATCACAGGATTCTTATTCCAAGGCAAAAAAATATTTTACCACATTTACATGCAAGGCCTCCTTTGTTCAAACCTCGCAAGGCTTGCAAGTTGTTGAATCTAGATTCTACACAGCTCCCTGTGACAATGTCCTTGTTTTCAATGACAGTTAAAATGGTGGAGCGCTTGTCTGATTGTCCAAGGTTAAGATAAGATTGCCAAGGCCAAAGCAACCAGGGCTCCTTTGGATCAACCACTAATTGTTCACCTTCAACTAAGACTTGGACTAATCAGTCAGAGGTATTTGTACACGAGGGTGTAAACAAAACTGAATGATAAAAAGTTACATTAAAAGTAACTTAAAACTTAAAAAAAAAAAAAAGACTGGTCTGCCTCAATGGTCAATGTCAAAATGATTGGCAATCAAATCAAAGAAGGCAGGGGTTACTGTTCACAGAAACCGTGCATGATTTCCAGCATCGTGCTTCAGTTTTTAACGGTGAAGAGTTGTGGTAAATAGCTAACTACGTTGTCAACTTTTTAGATGCAAGTTAAACAACCAACAGTAATACCCAGTGATGCAAACTACTATTTTTTTTACTTTTATGTTTCTTGCCAAATTTTGCAATTGTGAATTAAAAATATAGGCTCTCATTTACATGATTCATGTCATTCATGTAATAACTGAATGCGACGAACAAGAAGCATTTCTCTGTTTTGAGTTTTCAATATATTAGTCATACAAATAATACTGAATAGCTGTATATTTTGTTGTCTTTATTTCTAAAGTCAGTTTAAATCAGTAAATCATTTTATTTAAACTAAATCCTTTATTTACTTAATTAATTTAAATAAAGGCCAGTTAAGGTCCAGTTTTTCTTAGTAATGTTAGTTTTTATTTTTATGTTTTAAGAGTTATTTGTTCGTGCAAAATAGGCTTTGCCGGTCCCCAATGAAAAAGTCTAATTTATTTAGCATCTCTCTCTCTCACACACTCTCTCTCTCTTTCATTACAAATGATAAGGATAACAATTTCAGTGAAAAGTTCATGAGTTTGTTAGTTTTGACATGGATTACTGAACTCGACTACATGAACAGGTGTTGGCCTGCCATTATCAGTCAGCATGCGTGACAAGGTTATTCATTCCAGCATATAATAATGAAATTAGTTTTACAATAAGTGTTATAAAACCTTACAGCGAGTGACAGACCGAGAGATCTCTAATGCAAGTCTGGTAAGGTGATGTTAAGAACAAACCATTTGTTCAGAATACTTCTTCCTCACCACAAATAATAGAGAATAGAGAAGAATGACATACAACCGGCTTGAGAATGACCATAAATAAAGTGACACTAGCCCACAGTATGCACCTTTGACAGTTTTTATATCCATGCTTTTTGACAGAGAATGTCTCATGAATGACTCAATACTTCATGGTCAAATGTAGTATTTGTAGTATTCACTCACTCACTCACTCATTCATTCATTCATTCACTCACTCATTCATTCTGAATAACAAGAAAGTGAAGAAAAATATGTTGGCAGGTTGGCAACACTACATCATAGAGAGAGAAAAACAATACCTTACAGGTTTCAAATACAATCTTTTCAGACCACAAACAAAAATAAGCCAGATGACTTTGTATTATCACATTCAAATTCAGAAGAGCTTTTCCCAAAGCTCAGAACCATTAGAATCTCAAGACAGCCACAAGAACAGCTGGTCTTCTTGTGTTGAGCATGTAAATTGCATTTCCATTATGGTTAATCAAGATGTTAACATTTCACACCCAGCATCCAACATCATCTTATTGAGAAGAAAAGCAGTATTCTTCATTCAGCTCACATTACTGTGATTTATTGAGCAAACATATAGAGTCAAATTTCAGATGGTCTGCTTTTTAACATGAGCCAGACCACAACAAAACATCTGCCAAGATATATACTAAAGCCAGATTATGTAGAATTCATGTTGTAATATTAGTATGCAGAATGTGCCAAAAATGCTTTTAAATGTCTCACTCAGCATCTAAAGAGGGCTAGACTGGAAATGAGGGTTAAAAACGAGGGCAATATTTCAAATAGCTTTTCTTGAGCTGAATTAATTTGCTTAATTATTTAAAAAACAATTCTGAATGTAAAGTGGCCATGACTTAAAATGTGCCATCACTGTAAAAATAACTAATTTAGATTAAGTTTAAAATTATCTCTTACATTATGACAACTTAAAAGAGTGCATAGCACTAAACTGTTCAATATCTGTTTCATCTAAAAAAAAATTATTTTTTTTAAAGTGCATGGAGAAAACAGTGTTTATTGTCTTAAACTAATAACAAAATCGTCTGAACATACACAAGGCAAAGTTCTCATGAAATACTATTCCTCAAGATCTGGTACATGAGACATGGTAAGGGTAACAACAACCAACTGATCGGTGTTACTAATGGCGCTTTTCGACTCGGCTCGGCACGGCTCGGTTTGCATTTCCACTGCAGTTCAGTACCGCTTTAGATTGGTGGGATTATTCACATGTTGTTATATAGTTGCGCCGCCTCTAGTGCCGCGACTCCTGAAAAACTTTTTCATTCCACGTCGCCCCATCAAGCTCTTGCTGGATCCTCTCCTCTGCGATCAATGAGAGGAACGTCTGTACTTCCTCAACAGACAATGACAACTTTTTGGTTGTTAAAAAAGGTGCGCTTGTTCAAAACAGTTGCGTTCGATCCTTTGCTGGCTGTGCTGATTTAAATCTAGAGGTTCTGTTGTGTTTGTGTCGCAAATTCAGTGACGCAGGTAGTGCGATTCTCTCTTCTCTCTCTCCCCCCCCCCCCCCCCAATCTTGATCAGTCAGAGTTTACACTCCGCATTTTTGGTCACGGTAACGGTTTCCACTTGGAACCTCAACCGAGGTTGTACAAAAAAAGTACCATGTACAGGTCGGTACCCAGTGGGAAACCCCCACAAGTGCCGTACCAAGCCATACCGGGCCGTACCATGCAGTGGAAAAGCGCCATAAAGAAACAAACACATTCTGATTTTGCAAGACAACAAGTTACGGAACTTGTCAACAAATTCAACAACACTGTAAATAATACTAGCAAACAGTCAAACAGTGCAACCATATTAATAAGTCCTTCCCCAGTGCCATGCTGGGGAAGTCAGCTTCCAGAGAAAACCAGTATGCATGCCTTTAGTAACATTTGGCCACAGACACGACAACCTACTACACCTTGTCATCGCTAGTGGTTTTTTGCTTCATAAAACTAATTTTAACTATAATATACACATAATACAATTTATGATTACATAATTGTAACTATCATAATACAATATAATTAACCAGTTAAATATCTAATATATGCTATATAATATAGAGAGAGAGAGAGAGAAGCTTCATTGAGATATGCGTGTTCCTAAAATCTGTAATCAGTTTGAATAGCAAATAAACACAAAAATATTCTTCTGCACCATTTACTAGATCTAAGAACATATTTTACAGTGTAAAAAATGTTTTAGAAAGAGGGAGAAAAACTGATTATAAACTCATGAGGGATGCCCTGCATCATGACTGGCACAAATGGTAATTCAATGTGAACATCACAGCCTAGGAAAGTGTGATTATGGGCATGTGTTCAGCCTGCAGGTGTGTATGTGTATGCATGACACATCAATTCACTCATGTGGCAACAGACGGCATGTAAGTGAATGAGCGAACATGTGTAAAATGACAAAAGAGAGAGAGAGAGAGACAGAAAGAAACGAGTACAGTATGTGTATCTGTGTGTGTGTGCTGGTTATGCTCACTGACGCATACAGTGAAGCAGTGTTCACTCTGGGACTATGTCCAAAACCTTCAAAATACTGCCTTGTCAGACCGTATACAGAGACAGGAAGGTTTCAAGACAGGTTTGAATCTAATGCTCGCATTACATCCTGTCAGATGAGATGCCTCTATCAGGTCAAGTTTTTAGAAGGAAGAACAGATCCTTCGCTGCCTATGATATCTAGGGCCCTTTGAAATCTGTTTTATTTCCTCCCAAATTCTTTTGTTTTCTGGATTTTTTTTTTTTTTTTCTTTTTTTTAAAGTGTGTTTAGTTAATTATTTGAATAATGAAACTTGTACAATTTTAATACAATTTATAAAAAGTTTAACACAAATTAAATTTTTAGAGCTCTATGAAATCTATTTTTTCCCCACTGTATAATATTTCTAGATTCAGTTTGAATAGTTTAATTAGATTTTAATTATAAAAAGGCATGTCTAATCAATTGAATTCATAAAACTTTAAACATTTAATTATTAATTTAAATGTTTACAATAATAGAGCCCTATCTATTTAAAAAAAAATACATCTGTGTTAATTTTTTCTGAATTTATGATTTAATATAAATTTATTCCAAAAAGGTGGTAATCAAATGAAGGCATAAAACCGAAACAATTTAATGAATCTTTTCAAATTTAATGAAAGTGTAAAAATTCCTTTTATTTTTTGAGCAAACCAAGCAATTTGATTAAGTTTACAGCTCTTCTTTAAATTATTCATCCAAAATATCCCAGATTCCGTGACATTTCATGTTATACTGTAAATTCCATTTTTATTACTGGAATCCATTTGTGTTTGGAAATCATAGAGCCCTAGATATCTCAGACATATCCCAAGATATCCCACAATCCTGTGCATGCCATTTGGCGACTGACTGAAAGAATAAAAAAGTCAATGTCATCAATGATTCTATTTCTACCGAGAAATAAAAACTGTTATTAAATATTCACTTGCTGCAATGATCTCAAAATCTCATTTGAATTTGTTCTAGATTTTCAGATGGGATGGTACAGTGCCTGAAAGCCAGTCTGAAACCAGTCTTCATACAAGAGCGCCTGTCTGACTGGGCAGCTGCCGTCTGTTTGGAACTCTGGATCCATGCAGCCCTAGGCCTAGACCTGATTCATGGCATCTCTTCTCACACCTGCAGGCAATCTTCTGAAAGCCTAACTAGGCCACAGCAACAGATTGAGCCGTACCCCACAACCTCTTGTCATTTCATAATAACAAGTGCTGCTCGGCTCGGCAGAGCTCAAAACAAATCTTCACACATCTACTCTATCATGTGAGCCCATACTGATTTTGTTTTCAGGTTACATATTTGTATGCAAGTCATAGACATACTTTGCATCCATGAGACAACTTGCTTTTCTAGCGCATGCGATGTGGTTCTACAATGCTGTAGCTTACAAGAAACAGCAATATTCCTGACGCGCAAACTGAAGAGCATAGCGCTCGCAACGCCAAGGTCATGGGTTCAACAGAACAATATATTTGATGTTCATTGCAAAATGTAAATATATAAGACGTTTGAGAGCAAAGGAATTCCACTGTTGAACATGATTATTTATTAAGAAAAAAAAGTTGGCTGATGACTTCAACAAAAGCATATACCATTGATTATTACCCTCATTGCTCACCATTGGTCTGTCTTTAAGTTATTGTTATAAATCATTTTCCCTTTGGAGAAAATGAATGGGAATTGTAATTCTGGAAAAGAATGTTGCACTTTTATAACACCTTTTCAATGTTGTTATGGCCAACTAATTGTTAAAAACAGCTTCTCAGTAATTTAATGTTGAAGTTGTCGGTTCATCATTCTCAGGTTTTAAAGGTGTCAAAACTGAAACCCTGTCGTTTCAATAAATACTGGCGATGTTACACTGCGTTTAGGAATTTTTATTACTGTCTTTGTAATATTTCTCGAGTCCAACGCACCTGCCTGCAGCCATTCAGGTGTGCGAGGGGTGTTTATATGTTGTCCAGTATTGTTTCAAGATCTATTAAAATGCTGGATATATTTGTCTCAAACTCTAACAACTCAATACCACATAATACCTTATTGATTTTGCGAGAAGGCCTTATGAATTCTTAATTAAAATTTCCAATTGCATTCTCTGTTAAAATGCGAGCATGTACGTGTTTTCTCACTCTTTATCACCAGATGTTGCCGCACTCCTTTGAGAAACCTCAATACGTGTGTGTGTGTGTATGTGTTTGTGTGTTTGTATGTGCTGCAGATCATGCGGAAACTTCTCTCGCCCACATTGACATTCACCCCTGTGCACCCCTGCTGTCATCCTGTCAGCATCGTCACAGGCGCTGGCCCAGCCAGGAAAGCTCCCAGACAGACAGACAGACTGGGCAAATGGGAGCTGTGGACTTCAGCAACATAGCAACGGCCTTTCACCAAAAGCCCTGCTGACCAGTATCCAGCACCATGTCAACCCTCACCACAGAAACCAACAGTTCCCACCACCCCCAGGTCTCGCACTGTCAAACAATGGCACAAAGACCCATACAAACAGCCATACAGGCACATAAAGTGGCCCCAGAAAGTGGTTGGACACTTCAGTCACACTTAACAATGAATGTCTTTGCTTTATGTAATAAAATCAAACCAAGAAGCCTTAATTTATATATATATATACAGCATAAACAAACTTGACACTCTAACTTGACCTTAGTATCTATCGAAAACACCTCTTCTATCATTTTGAATTTTTATATTAAAATGTATTTTGATATTTTTCAGAGATCTTTCAGAGAACATAAAGTCACACAACTGATATCATTAAAAACACTCCCTCATTAAAAGAATGAAATTCTTGAAAATAAATACTTATTTTAAGCAGTCTGGCATAATCTTTTTTATTATTTCTTAGGAAAATAATCTATATATACACTTAAAAAACTGTTTCAATTCTTAATAATACTACAAAACAAATACAAAACAAATAAAGTTTGGGGTGGACACAATTTATTTATTTATTTTATGTTTTTTTGGAGGAAGTCTATTTTTATTTAAATACAGTAAAACATAATATTGTGAAATTGTTAAAATGTTTACATATTACACTAGAACAAGTACAGAAAATATTTTTTAATCCTGTAATGGCAAAGCTGAATTTTCACCATCCATTACTCCAGTGTCCCATGATGCTTTCAGAATCATTCAATATGTTTGAATTTGGGTGCTCAAGAAACACTTTTTTATTATTATTTTCTTTATTTTATTATTTTGAAACCGTTGTGCTGCTTAATGTTTTTGTTGAAACTGTGATATAAACTTTTCAGAATTCTGATTAATAGAAAGTTAGAAATATAAAACTTTTGTAACATTATAAATATCTTTATTGTAACTTTTGATCAATTTAATTCATCCTTGCTGAATAAAAACAACAACAACTAAATCTTACTGACCCCAAAAATGTTGACCAAGCAGTACAAGTGTCCAAATATTTTTTGGGACCACTGTTTAAACCACTGTGAAAAACATGTTGGCACAAACATGGCTAGACAGATGCAAATACATAAACACACGCTGTGGCACTGGTAAATCCAATGATAAAGTCATTGCCAAAGCCAGACACACCTGAGTGCTTTTCCATTACCAAGCCCTGTAGTAATTCACTGTTTAAATTCAACACAAAATACAAAAATGAGTTGGTGGCACATCAGGGCACTGCCAATAACACGCCTTCAAAGAGCCACTCTTCACAGCAAAACTCCTGTTGAGCAGAACTGCAAAAACATAATTTCTCAGAAAAGTTTCGAACCAAATGAGGCATTTGATTTAACATTTCAGCTCATATATTAACACTTAACACCAGCTGAGCGCTGCTCTCACACTGTGTGTGTGCGTACAATCCCATAAACAACTGCTTAGATTTGCTGCTCTGCTCAATGCAATTTCGTTGCTCGAACCAGCATTTTATTTACAGAGAATAAACAAAGCAAGTCAGCACTGAGCCTGGTGTGGCAGAAAATAGACATTATGGGTCCACCCTGAAAGAGAAAAAACAAACCCAGAGAAATGAAATATCGGCCCAACAGATAATGTACCACTGCGGCATTATTGGCTGGGTATTTTATCAGTTTTGCTTGAGACATCGGTGGCAAAATACTCCCTCTTCACTGATGCACAGGCTGGGGGGTGGGGAGGAGGGTGCTTATCAGAGAGAGGTGTCAGGGCAAAACATTGCACCGCAGCAGCTAGATACAGCTTTAATGAAAGCGGCTTTCCTGTCAGAGGAGATGGAGGCAGACACAGAATATGCTTGGTGAGGGAGATTAGATAAAAATAACGGGATCCATCCCTGTGTCGTCCGGGGTGTATCGTGTATCCTGATAAGGGATTCAGATTTATGTAGGGAGGGAGCAAAAGGAGCAAATATGACATTTTGGAAATGAAATAAGGCAGAGAAAAGAGGCTGATTTAAAGGTTGAGGAATTGGGGTTAACATAAGCCCGGGAACAAAAGATAGCCATGTAAGGGTGCTAACACTGGCTGTTATACAATGTATGACATCAAAATCAATTTTCTGTCGCATTTCTTTGCAACAATCATGAAAAGAGGAAGGTTTCTCTGCCAGATTCTACTCAACAGCTTCAATATTTTTCCAACTGGTTCTATGTGATTTAAACACAAGCACTGTTACTAGGACTGTCAAAAATGTTATTTAAATGAATTACATGATTTATCAAATAAACTACACATGTTAATATTAAATCCAAATACATTGTGGCAGGTGAAAGCTTTAAATAGACAAAAAGTGTATTTCAAAGCCAATATACAGTTTCCCCCAGTGGGAATGGAACAATGTACTAAAATACACTGACAGAGTTTCCTGCAATACTTATTCAGCAGCACCACAACATCGCCACTGATTCTACAATAAAAAATCAAACTGTATGGTAAATCAAACACTTACAGTAAAACAAGTCAAGTCCAATTCCTAAATGAATGATTCTAATGAGCTAGTTCTTTTTAGTGAGTCAAACACATACAGTAAAACAATGAACTCCAGTTCCTAAATGAATGACTCCTATAAGAGTCATTGAATGAATTAAAAAATTACAGAATTACAGAAAAAGACAAAAACAGCTGAAGTCCGAATCCTGAAAGAATGATGCAAATAAACCAGTTATTTTTAGTGAATAAAAAATATACTGTATAACATGGGCCTCGCTAGGCCATTTTTAGGGGGGCTATAGCAATATTACTACTCAGCCCCCCTAAAATTTTGCGATTAGTTCTATAAACTGTACACGAATTCGTGATCGCCTCAGTCCCCTTTAAATTTCGTATGAAAACGGCGGCAGACTTCGATCGGCTCCTCCCTGTCTTTCAGCGCATTCTTTTTCAATCTGCAGAGTCAGATCGCAGCGGCGCAGGGCGAGCAACAGAGGACAAGGTGTGTGTTTAATGATAGATTGTTAAAATATCTGCATCTGTGCAGTTCTTTGTCATAAAGACAGTTTACAAAATATCATAGGGGAGCAATCGGTTCCCCATCTACTGTACCCTAAGTTTTCGCTTACCCCTCATCACACCACAGGTTTCCTCCAGTGAAAATGAAGCATATATGAACGCATATACTTTATAAAACGATGGTGCCATTTTCCTATTTCATATCCCTCTGATATATAATATATATTCTATTAAATATCAGTAATATAATTGCTGCGCCTGATCCTTAACAAATGGCTCTAATGGACCAGTTATTTTTAGTGAATCAAAAATATACAAAAAAGAGAAAAGGGTAACATTTTATTTTGATGGTCCCTTTTGAACATTCTGTTGACAATAAGTAATGTTGCACCTACATGTCTACTAACTCTCATCAGAGTATTTGCTTAATCTCTGCTAACTCTTTATTGTGATGGTCTCCCAACAGACATTCTTCTGACTATAAGTAACTTTGCAAGTACGTCAACTTATTCTAACCCTAACCCTACCAGTCTACTAATACTCTACTAATACTTTAATGAGATTTAGTGTTAAAGGGACCATCAAAATAAAGTGAAAACGAAAAAAGAAACAATGACATCTGATTCCTCAATAAATGACCTCATGAACTCTACTGAGCTGGTTCTGATTAGTCAATCAAACATATACAGCAAAACAAGTGAAGTCAGATTCCCGAGCGAATGACTTAGAGCTGGTTTTTAGTGAATCAGAAACATACAATGAAGCCAGTGTAGCCCGATTCATGAACTAATGACTTATATGATCATGTTCTTTTCAGTGAATCAAAAACAAATGTCTCTAATTAGCCGGTTCTTTTTAGCGTATTAAACTTGTCAAGCTCACACCTGTAAGGGTTTTTTAAGTAATACTTGAGTTTATTATTATCTAAAGTTAAGACCACTTATTGGATTACATTTATGTTGCTTTTACCAGGTCAAGAAAATATGATAATATTACCCCAATTTTACAGTCTCTGCACTGGCTACCTATTAAGTTCCGTATCAGTTACAAAATATTATTACTTAGTTACAAGGCCCTTAATGGTTTAGCTTCTGCTTACCTAACTAGTCTTCTACCACGCTATAATCCATCACACTCCCTAAGGTCGCAAAACTCTGGACTTTTGGTAGAACCTAGGATAGCAAAGTCCACTAAAGGAGGTAGAGCTTTTTCACATTTGGCTCCCAAACTCTGGAATAGCCTTCCTGATAACGTTCGGGGTTCAGACACACTCTCTCTCTGTTTAAATCTAGATTAAAGACACATCTCTTTGGCCAAGCATTCAAATAATGCATCTCATATCTGATCAAATGCACATTATTATTCTTTAGTTTGGGTTAAACAAATCAATTTTGCTTGGTTGGAACAGCAGCGACGCTGATTATGTCTGTATTTGTTTCTCTGTTTTTTTGCCACGGATTTACACAAGCTTCAGTCTGTTTCCAGAACACCTGAGAAGAGATGATGCCAACCACTCGGAGGACCTCAGATGATGCCAACTCTGAAACAACATACTGAACTACCAAATTTTGCTATAAGTTTTTGATTGCATCATATAATAATTGCTGTATAGTGTTCATCGTCTGTTTGATTCGTCCTTTTAATAGATTGTTCCGTACATTTCTGCCCATATGTTACGCATAGTCTAACTTGATCAGTCACTCGATACTGTATAACTGACTACTAAAATATTGCACATCCGAAATTTGCTGTAAAGTTTGCTTTGTTGCAACGATTATTGTAGTTTTGAAAAGGCGTCATATACAAGATTACGCAACTTTGAATTAAATTTACTTTTTCTCAACATCATGTCTTTTATAGATCTTGCTAACGAAAAAAAAATTTTTGCTAAGGTAGAATCATACTGTGAACTGTATCATAGGTTTTGTATGGTTCCCACGCTAATTTCTTCTGTAAACTTTTCTTTGTTTGTTTTTCCTTACCAAGAACCATGGCATTCTTACCTACGGCCCATGATGCTTTTTTTGGGCTCATCACCTGTTTGAGGGCCCTCATCTTCACACAAATAGAGCCTCCCTCGTCCCTGGGCCTATCCTTCTTTTATCATGAATCAGAGCCAATATTTGCTATCGAGCTCTTATTTGGTTATTTATGACGTTTTCTTTCTTTTGTACACTTGCCTAACCCATGTGTCTTCATTGTCCACGACTGTATCTAGATCACTGTGAGTTACGCATCGCTGCTCTTGTCTTTGCAGTCCTCCCAGTGGCTCCTCGACCCACGCTTTCCGACTTTCCCCGTCCCCTTATTAGTGAGTAGGTCGACATAACCACGGGTGCACCAAGGCGTCAGAGACCACGAGATGCAATCCGACATAGTTTTGTTGTTTTGCTCTTACCATCTTTTCCTCTACTTATTCAGGCTACTTCCACGTAAAAATTTGTAACACATAGAGGCATCAAGCTCAAGCTCATACACACACCCTACCGACCGTGTCGCCTTTGATTTTCCTGACGAGACGTTAGGAGCCCGGAAAACTATTTCTGCTGCTTCTTAGAAAATAGCTCTACGGTTTGTGAATCATTAATACTAAAATCGGACATGCATCAGTACTCGCTTCTCTCGCATCCAGTAAGATCATCTCCTAATGCTGGCGAATCTCTCATGCCTAGTTCTCGGACCGAATTACGTGTCCACTAGTTTCATCCTTCTAGGCGTAGATTCAAAGCACAATGTGTGTTTGTATTTCATTCTTCTCTACAGGACTTTCATTATGTGTCGAGAAATTTACCCCAAGAGCCTGTGGCGTAATCATCGGTGTTGCCAGTGGGGCGATGCGCCTCATGGAACTCTTACTAATAATGCAAGTCACATATATCTTCTGGGACTTTCCGCGAGCGTTTTCTGTCGCGTCGGCCCTCACATATCAGCTCCGTCCTAACTGCTTTCGGACATCTTGGCTTGATGTGCTACAAACAAATGCACACCCCACTTTTGTACCGTTGCGTTGCTTTATAGGATGTCCATTCAGTTGAACGGGGTGGTCTAAAGATGGATTCCCCAGTTTATAAATACGTCCGGCGTTAGATCCTTTCAGCATCAGTTGGTCAGTCATTCTGAATGTCCACTATGTCCTTTTCAAGTCAAACCATGTGGCATCCTTGCAAACCACTCATGTCATTGCCTTGCAGTGTTGCCACCCTTCATACTGGGGAAAAAAGCTCCATCCGTTCCCTGGACTCTGATCAACCTTGGTGACAAGATTGATGGCTGAATAAAATTCACAAACGACCGGACACTTTTGGACTCTCATCCACCCTAGATCCCTAAATGGCAATACATGCACATACATAAACACACACACACACACACACACACATACACACAGTTTGACTGACAGGCAGCCATTTTTCTCTCAAGGGGGTGTCAAGCTTACTTTCCTTGTCCTCTGCATCATGCACGAAGTTCAAAATAAAAAGAAGACATGGTCTTACAGGGAAATGTGAATTTATAATCAAAGCTTAGGATCAAAAAGAACAAGGCAGGGAATATGGTATGCTAAACTGCTTTATCTTAAAGTTGTTGTTTTTTTTCTGAGCAACAGCAACTTTGGATTCACAGCACACTGATTCTCGAGTTCTGGGACAAAACAGGCAACAACAGTAGGGGGAAAAATTTTTTTATGTGTCAAGGATTTTTTTTCTATTCAGCATGTTCTGAGGTATTCACCTGTGTTTAGGTGCAATCTCTGCTGTTTCCATTGTCTTATAAAATGTGTTTTTCCTTGCCTAGAACTCTATATGGGTCAACACGGCTTGATCCATCAAAAAATATTGCCAAAATCCCTTCAAAGATTGAATTAATTTAGACCACAGGATAGTTTCAAACTGATTTTAAGCTCCATCTATTGAACTGTCATCACAGACAATTGCCATATTTTGCACACCACACATGTAATAAATCCAATAGCCATTTTGTTTTTTGTTTCCAACTATAGAAGCTACTTAATATGCACAATCATTTCTTAATAATTTGTGTGACGGAATTGGCATATGGTTGTGATAAGCACAATTACTTATAATTATAAAAAAATTATGCAACTCAACAGAGCCTGTATAATGTTATTCATTATTATTCAGGATGAAGACTTACTATTATTTTGCCTGATTATAAATTATTTTTGTAAACTTCAAAAGAGACATATCTGTGAATGTTGTATAATAGTAATAGATATTTAAATTCCTATTTTTCTTAACTTTTCTCTACATCTATAAAACGTCAGAAAAACAGGAATATAAATATCCATTTATCTATTATACAAACACTCACAAATACATTTTTACATATATAATATCTAAATAGTTTGGTTTAAGAATCAGTAAGCAATAATAATTCTAGACCATAATTTACTTACTTATCTTTAGAATCATGATCTTTTATGCTATAGATAAATTTTAGTGGACTGTTCATGTTATAGACCTTTTGAGATGATGACAAAAATGTAGTAATTGTAAATGGCTTTTAGAAAATCAATATATTGTTTTAATGGTTCAATTATTGTTAAATAAATAATGTTATTCTGAAATAAGTACATGGAAAAAGCAATTATATCTTGTGATGTATGCTAAATTATACAGTAACCACTCCATTAGCAATTAAGGATCTTAAATATTCAGCATATTTTATGAAAAATCCATGACTTTAAAGCTTTAGAGGCAGAATGATTCATTCATATATTGTGACCATTATTTCTGCCTCTGGCAATGCATTTCCCTCAAATCCCCAAAAAACTAACTTCTGAGAAACAGAACTGGTATAAATGTAGCACTTGAGTGAGACGCAGTCAAGGGAAAACAGGAAAAAACTAAATGCATTTTGTCTCAAGGTTATTCTGCTATCTCTCTGCCTCTATCTGTCCATGAACTTTCAGTTCATCTGAAAATCAAAATCATCCCAGTACCCAAAAATTACTGGAGAAAAAAAAAAGAGGAAAAAAATGACAAGGTGAGACTTGAGAAGATATGACCCTGAGAGGATGAGAAAGGAGACAGGAAGAATGAATTGCTGCACCATTCCTTCCATCTTTAATAACTCTTATTTCAAACAAAAAAAGCAGTAGACTGAACCAAGGCCAAGCTTTGCTGTGTGCCTTTTATGAGATCCGATGAACATTCAGTTTTTGGAAATTGCCAATCATGCCATTCACCATAATATACATGCTGGCTTGCAAAATCTCTGCCTTATCTTAGTAACCAGCAATTCTTTGGTGCCTTTGTTTTTATCTCAATTACAAATGTCAGCGCTATAGTGGGAAACATTTTTGGTGGGAATATATATTCATTTAACCAAGGCATCCCATTTTCAAATAAACCTCAATCCACTTGATCTCCCTTTTGTTCCGAAACAGTTCTCGCTGCTTATTTATTTATATGTCCCTTACAATCCTATTAGAGTGTTTATAAGACATGGCTTTATGATTCCTGCTATAATTCTGCTACCCAGTGTTGGTGTCCTGTGTCACATAATGGCTTGTTTTTGCATAGGCTTCTCTCCTGCAGCATCCTGTCTCTACCTCATAGATGGCACACAAGTCATTATCATTTTCAGAAGCTGACTGAAGCAGGGTTATTATTGTTAACTAAAACTAAACTAAAACCATTAAAAACTGTTTTAATATTACTTAGATATACACAAGTAAATAGAATTGTGTTTGCTAGCTCGGGTAATTAAATAAAATATTTAAAAAAAGAAAAAGAATTATGCAACCGACTTCAACCATCAAATGTAGCCCAATGGCAAGGCAAAAGTTGACTGCTACTTGCGAAAATGCACTTTGATAAGTTAGCATGATAGCTTGTCAAAGTCTGTGGCTAAAGCACCAAGACACAAGTGGTCAACCAGCCGAAAATGCATTTTGTATGAAGAGGTACCTGCAGCTGCAAAAGCTCATTCTGGTTGTGTACCATCTGTAGTTGCCGAGACAAAATTTCACATTTTCATTTAGTTTAAGTTTGTGTACTTTATATATAACATAAAAAACATAAAAAACATTTTTAAAAAATTTATAAAAAAATTAACAAAAATAAACAATAAACAACCTTTGTATTTTAGAAAATACTAGAAAAAAACTAGAAAAGTGCTTTTGAAAAACATATGTGTAACTACACTAATTGATTAGTTGTTTATGTTGACAAATGAAAATTAACCAATTTAGAGATTTGTTTGTGAACTGGACTACATTGCTCACGCTGTGTTTTTGATTCATTAAAAAAAAACTGAATAACAAAAAATGGTTCATAGGAGTTATTTGTTCTGCAGGTGGACTACACTGGTCATGCTGCATTGATTGAGTCAACAGAGTATTGTGTCTGGACCAGCAGATGCATGATCCAAACAAACAACATCTGCACTGTAAAATCCAATAGTTTACCTAACTTAGATTTAATTAGTAATCTTTACTTAGTTATACTTACTAGGTTTTATTAAGTAATTCAAGCAAAAAAAACAACTTAAATTAATATAAAATATAATCAATAATCCAAGTAGCCACAAAGGAACCAATGACCATTAAACATCGTGAGATGCCAGCAGTGCACTAATAGTTGTTAAATTGCAAAAAATAACAGAAGAAATAAGGTTAGAGCATGCACAACAAGTAACTGCTTGAATGTGTCTGTGATGTTGTTTCGCTCAGTTAATGGCAACCGAATTTGCTTGAAGCTGGGAAAAGCAGCAGATAAGACTACTTGCCTTTTTAACAGGACAAAGATTGATTACGTCTCTACAAGAATGATAGTAGAAGAAAGTAAGTTATCCACAAAAATAAGTGTGTGAGATGCAGGGGCGGTTTTTCAATCAGGGCGGATTAGTGTGATGGCACCACAAAGTGTGAAAGGAGGGATTTTGTTTCTATACATTCACAGTGTTACACTAGCTGTCTGTACTGTTTGTGCGCCTCGGATCTATAGTCAATCAGCGTCAATCACATTATGTTAGAGTAATGCACCTTTTGGGCCCAGTGTTCCGCAAGTACACCCCTCTGAGGCCTCACTGTTTACGTCCTGATTATTTATGGTTAATTATGGTAATTACTAAGAACTTATACACACTAAAATACGGTTGATTATATAACTAGTTCTGCATGTATAATTCCTTATGTCAACCCAAACCCTTAAAACGTGTTCATCTTCATCTTTATATTTCTATTCCTGTTTTGAAAGCCTGTTAACCCAAAATTCTGACACTTCAAAATGTTTGTAAAATATAAATCTAAAATAAATCCATATGAATGGAGCGGTTTAATCTAAAGGTGCTTTTCTACTTTTGGGCCAAATGGTTCTAAGAATGGTAAGGAGCAGTTCCAGTTCCAGCTGGCCAAGCGAGCTATTTGAGCAAGGTTATCACAAATTAGTAAAATTAAAAGAAATATTTCATCCTTCATAACACGGTCGCTATTTACATCTAGGACCGTTTTCTAACTCTTGCATTACTAAGGTAACGACTGATACATTTGTGTTGCATTGCAAAGGGCTCTGTTATCAGCACAACAGTGAAAAATTAAACCATATCCGTATCGACTTGGGCCAGATCAGCACAGAATGGAATGGTTAAGCAACGTGAATGGTTTGGCCCGATGGTGGAAAAGAAGAGACATGATCACTTTATATGAACAACTGTCTAAAGTTTTGGGTGAATACACGCTGAATAACTTCTTCTAATAACTGCTTCTGAATGTTCACGGTTCCCAGATTCTTTTCAGGGCAAGTTAGAGGGTTCGTGAGGTTTTTGAGTTGACTTAAACTGTACATTTTTGACAGTTCCATTCACGATTTTGAACCCGGGACTCTTTGCACTCAAAAGCTTACTTCAAATCCAACAAACCTTCACGGTGCAATATATAAAGATGATGTATAAATAAAAAATGTCACTAGCTCACTTGAGCTTATCAGAAAGAATGATGGCAACCACAACTGTAAAGAAAAAAGAAAAAACACAGAATATACGGTTGAAGTTATTTAAATAATTTTGCACATGTAGTTCATAATCATAACTGTTGACATTCCAAATATTAAATTGGAAATGAGCAAATGCTACAACAACACCCCATCTCGAGATCACATACTATTTACGTATCAAAAGAGCATAAAATTATATTCAAACATATGTAAAGCTGCTCTGTTTGTCTGCTATTTTTTCCTCGAGTTAGTATGAATGCCATAAAACTGAAGCCAGTCAGCACAGGACATGAATTTAAAATCCTACAGTTACATTATGTATATACATTATGTATATAAAATACTGCTGTATTTTAATTAATTAATGTTAGCAAAGATTATTAAATACTGTAACAAATGTATTGCTCATGGTTAGTTAATGCATTAAAAGGGTCATATGATGTGATTTAAATTTTTCCTTCCTCTTTGGAGTGTTACAAGCGCTTGGTGCATAAAGAAGATCTGTAAAGTTGCAAAGACTAAAGTCTCAAATCCAAAGAGATATTCTTTATAAAAGTTAAGAGTCAACAACGCCTACCTAAAACGGCTCGTTCTAACACACCCCACATGTCTACATCAGGATGTGGGAAGATTTGCATAATGCCGCCCAAATGTTTACGCAAAGAAAGAAGGCATAACTTTAATTCTCGCTGTAGTACTGTTGTTGCCACTGCGGTCATGTCGTGAAGACGCTGTGTGTTTCGTTGTGAAAGCGAAACTACTTTGTTTGGCCTTACAAAAGAGGATGATATCCGCTTCGTCATGCCTAGAGCTGATTCGTGCTGGTCACTGAGGAAATACATCAACTTCGCGCTATGCTTCCACGGCTTTCACCGTGGACGAAGCGGAGTCCAGCCCGGGGTCATCACATGTGGTTGCCGCACGCCCCCCGGATGCTCCTTCGTCGAATCCGCCTGCCGCCGCTCACTCAAGGCCGCCGGCGATCCTCACTCAAGCCCCGGGCCATCCTCACTCAAATCCCGCCGGGCCACGCTCATTAGGCCTCCGGTCTCCGCTCACTCAAGCCCGCCGTGTGTGCTGTTATGCGTCATTGTGAAAGCGCGTGCGATGCAACGCAACGCGTAAAAATACAGTATAAGTCATTATAATCCTTAATTATGTCCCCACTGGATGCAACAAATGCCTAGTTTATAATGGGTTTTAATGTTTTCGTCTCGTCGCTCCGGCCGGAACAAGGCATCACAGTATGGTAAGGAGTGTAACATTTCAGTCACATGCTTGAGGTATTCGGCCAATCACAACGCACTGGATAGCTGGCCAATCAGAGCACACCTCGCTTTTCAGAACTATGAGCTTTGTAAAAATCGACGCGTTTCAGAAAGGCGGGGCATAGAGGATGTACAGTACAGTTTGTGGAAAATAATGTGTTTTTTTAACCTTAAACCACATAAACACATTTCATTACACCAAATACACAAAATAATGTTCATTTTAGCAACATCATATGACCCCTTTAACTAATGGGGCCTTATTGTAAAGTGTTACCCTATGTTTGGGTTTACATTCAAATCACAAAGTGTCATGTGTTTCAGAAAATTTTTTAATTGCTTCAACAATAAAAGCATGTCACATGTATCTTCATCTTCTTTTCAGGCCATTAGTCATCATGTTCTCTGTAAACACCAGGTGTCAAGAAGGTCGCAGGCCTGGAGATGTAGCTTTAATTTAAGGAGCTTACAATCACATTGTGTTTTCAAAAGTAATTTTAAGTTTATTATGATTAGATGGGCCAAAAATAGTGATGTTCAATAGGTGGTTTGTTAGCTTGTTTGGCTTATTTGATTTGTGAACCAGCTTATGTACTGCCAAATATTTTCTCATCCAAATTCGAGGAGGCACAGCCTTGGAAAAAACACCCCTGACACCAACGGCCCAAAAAGAGGATGGAAGCAATTGTGATGTTGACATTTCTCATAAACGGTCCGGGTGGTAATCATCCTCGTAGATCACCAGGTGCCTTAATTAGTTTTATATTTGCTGTGGCAAAGCAAGGTTTTGTTTATTGTTCATTTACTTTACTATTTGACTATTTAATTTACTAGACTATTCTGACTATTTGACAGCCTGCTTGGTTGCCATGGCATTCTGATTACAGTATGCCTCTCGAATTTCAATTTTCACTCTCTGTTAAGGCAAGAGCACAGGACAACAGCCTCTCCCCACTAACCTCCAATCTACCCCTATTTACATGTATATCCTCACACTCATGACACTGTCTGTGCATTCAGAACATCCCTGGAGAATCTTCCTTTCAGATTGGCTTATCTCATTAAAGCCACAGTCCCACAAACATCACACTTGCATGAAGAATACGGTTGATCTGACCGCAGAAAACAGTTAGGGCTAAAACAATCCATTTTTATTAATGCATACCATGTGGGTCAAGAAAAAATAATCACTTTTAAATGCCATTTTTTTACTCTGCATATTAAAGGAATATTATGAATTCAAGTCAAGCTTAACCAACAGCATTTGGTATGATGATAATACCAGATAACCATAAAAGTAATTTTGACTTGTTTGCTTTCTTAAAAAATTAAATGTGTATGTGTATGTGTGTGTGTGTGTGTGTGTGTGTGTGTGCCTGTTTTTCTATACTGGGGGGACTTGAACCTGAATACACACAGACTCATGGGGACTCGTGTCACAGTGGAGATAGATAGATAGATAGATAGATAGATAGATAGATAGATAGATAGATAGATAGATAGATAGATAGATAGATAGATAGATAGATAGATCGATAGCTAGATAGAATGTCAGAATGTGAACTCTAAATTCCTCAGAATTGTTTATATCTCACAATTCTGACTTTAAAACTTGCAATTGCCAGTTTATTTTTCGCATTTCTGAGAAAAAAGTTGCAATTACCTTTTTTATTTTATTTATTTTTTATCCTGTGGCAGAAAGGGCTTCCATAAGATATAGCGTTTATAGTTGAGGCATTTATAACCGTGAATGTTGCTGTCATTTTTTAGGAATTTAAACCAGCAAGTGAGATATAACTTTACAATTTAATTTTGTTAAAAACATATGTATTATTTGAGTCTTTAAAGTCATTTTTAAGGCGTTTAGGGTTTAGTTCCCTACAGCTTACATTGTCATGGTTTGACGACGCCAGGAAACTGGATATAACCTTTGCACAGAAGGTTATTTAGTACCTTTATATTATATATATGTATATATATTATAGATATATATCTGATAATTATAACACTAAAATGATATAACACTGTGTTTTGTGGCTATACTATTGGAACACTGAGTATTTTAATGGCCTTAACTGGCCTTATTCACTTCCACTGTAAGCTATAACACAGATTTATTTAAAATAAAAAAGAAGAGACAAGTTAAAATTCATTTTAAATGCTAAGTAACAAAATGCTGTTGATCGAGCTTAACTTGTATTGAACTCATAATATTTCTTTAATATACAATAAATCATGCTCCTTCAGCAGGGTAAAATATGAATTAAAGGAATCTCAAATCATAAATAAAGCTAAAACGTAATCACAATTTCTAATAGAAATCTCCTAGTGCACATAACAGATGCGACCCGAGGAGAGAAAGAGGTCTGTAAGGTGGCTGCCATGCATCGCGCAGGTGAGCACGGAATAATGTTGGACCTTTTCCATTTACTACTGACGATGCCAAGCACTCTGGGTGCGGTTACGCATGGGCACCTCTGGATCTGCCAACAAATCTGTTCTATTCTCCAGCCTGGCACATGCTCCTCTCCACTCTCAACGCAAGCTTGAGATATAGCCACAGCAGTTCCTTATTCTTTAGAATCTATCAGTGACACATACAGGGAGAGGCTGTCAGATTAAAGCGATTGCGTCAGGCTGGATATTTTGAGAACATTTTCAGATTTCAGAGGTTTAAACCCCAGAATGCTGCCGAGATAGAAAAAAACAAGACGGGAAAGAAAAAAACAGGAGCAAAAGCAGGACTCACAAAATTTCAAAATCGCTGGTAGCACTTTGGACAGACATTCTCTAGATAGCCCAAAATGAATTTAAGTAGCCCGAATAAAATATAAAAAAGACTTCAGCTGAACTTCACTGCGGACAAATCATCATGATTAAAAACTTTAGTGATCGCTTTTTTTCTTCAAATAACAAGTCAAGAGAGTAGGGGTGCAACGGATCACAAAACCCACGGCTCAGATCATATTGCATTATCATATCAGATTTTGAGTAACAGATCGGGTAATTTTGCAAAAAAAATATGGTTCTTTATTATTTTAAAGGGGTGGTTGATTGCGATTTCACTTTTTCAACGTTAGTTAGTGTGTAATGTTGCTGTTTGATCATAAACAATATCTGCCAAGTTACGAAGCTGAAAGTTCAATGCAAATGGAGATATCGTTTTTTAAAATTCTGTCGGTTTAATGCCTACAAAATGACTGGTAATGGACTACAACGAGTTACTTCCCAGGTTTGTGACATAACAAACCTAGATAAACCCCACCCTCAGAAAAAGGCAGCAAAGGGGGCGAGGCCATGCTGCGCTGCTTTAGAGAAGAAGAAGAGAAAACTTGGTGTACATAAAAATCTGTTTATATGAATCGCGATTCTGTCTTCTAACGATTCTAATGGATTCACAAGTTTCAAAATCAATGTTCTAAAGCAGCGGTTCTTATTTATCCAACAAAATGCTGCAGATTTCATTGCAAAATTGAAATATGTCAAATAATAACTTGACATTTTAAAACAAATCCCAAATCAAATAAAAAATTATACAACTAAAAGAAATATTTTCATATAAACAAACTAATGCTTTGGCTGTTCATTTTTCATTTAAAATCAGAGTCAACCACTGCATTTTAATCACGATCCAAACAAAGATGCTAAATACATTTATTTAGTTTGAAATTAGACTGTAGAATTTTGAATTTTAAGCAAAAAAAAGAATGTGGATGTGCTTTGCGAATGAGACGCAAATTCACTCTCTGACAGAGGTGGCGCTTATGGAACAGCAGGTATTTATAGGCTGCTGCCCCTTTAAGACCAAATGCACAGATTCAATATAATGATGCACTTGAGATTTCTTTCTCCACTGTTTACATTCACTTAAAGGTACAATATGTAAGATTTTTGTAATAAAATATTTTAAAAACTCTTGCACGGTGTTATATATTTCATGCAGTTGTTGTGTAATTACGTTATCTCAAAAGTTCCCAAGGATTTGATAATCCAGATAAATTACAGTTTAGTTTAAATAATTGGACTCGTCCTGGTCATGTCGCTATCAATGACGCAATATCCTCGGTTATCCGCTTAAGAATTACAGAAAAGCAACACACGTGGAGAAATGCGGAAGTGTTAGTTATACCGCATGCAGCGCGCCACTGTTGTTCATTTACGTTATCGTGGATCACGATTGGAAAGTACGGACAATCCAAAAAAACATAGACGTACACCAACTGAGGCAAGAAGGCATTGGGACAAACACAGAAATAAAACTAAAATAAATATCGGCGTGGCGTTTCCAAAATGGAGAGAGCTTCGCGAAAACTTCGGACTGGACAGAGACTCCGCTCTCGTGTGTTTTAATAGACAGGTAAGCAAATATCATCCGTGAAAATTATTTGTGAAAACAACATTTCCCATCGTTCCATGCTCAGTCATTGCGTCATCGAGCTTCGCCTCTGTTATTGTTTTGAAAATGCAACCTCTAGCGGCGAAAACTTACATATTGTACCTTTAAGACATAACCGACTTGCCGAGACAGTTATTTTGAAATAATTTTGTGTGTGTGTATGTGTTCCTTCAGATGCAAGGATATGTAGATTATGTTCAAGATAACCCGTCGGGCAGGGCGGTGATACATTTTGGTAGCCTGAATGGAAAACACAATAACCCCGGGACGTCAGGCTAGCAATTTTGCGAGCCCTGAAAAGAATAATTTCTCAAACCACAGTCTTTTGAAAAACTTTTGATCGCACACAACTGGGTTAACCTGAATTAGAAACTGTATTATCTTAGTTTGCCAAAGGAATGAAGCACAAAACGACGTGTCATTCGCACTACTAAACAAAACACACAAAAGTAAGAAAGAAAAAAAGAAAGAGTGTGTTCCCAGCACATTCTGCTAGTACACTTACAGACTAGAGCGATTCCTGTAAAGGGAACAATCACGGTTGCCATGGTCACCATAAAGCATCATTTAAGGTCATTATTCACACAAAGCAAGAATGGAATATTTTATTGCATCCGAGTAGCCAGAGTGCAAGGATATCAGCGAGAATGTTCAAGCCATTAAAACACAAGATGTATGGGTAATGATCGGGCCCATAGAGCACGGCTATGAGACATATGACCCCCTCCCACCAGCCACTGTCATCGATCCACACCGCAATGAGTTTGTCTTCCCAGTCATTTTCCAACATGACACCACTGCCTCTGAGGTTTTGCCTGATAAAAACAAAAGATGTAGGCTTCTGCAGGGGGGGGAAACGTACATGAGCAATTACATGACCAATCCGCCATTCTTGATCTAGGTTTAAAATGGGAATTCCCCACCTTTCATCTTACATTTATACCTTTGCACGTACTCTTTTTTGACATTTCACTCAGTTCACTGGAGGCAAAGTTTTGGCAGAAGAGGCTGCCACGGTTCCCTACATCAAAGTTTGAGTCATCAGAGAGAGAGACTGCGATCCTGAGGGAGACGCTGCAGGCATGCGAGCGGAACTGAAAAGCACTGACAGTTGTAACAGTGAACTAAGCCACTTGAGCCAGGGAACCAGAGCCACAATATAGAGGATGTGATAAAGAGACGTTTAACAACTTAGTTTAACACTTAACAACTTGAGCAGATGTGAAAACTTTTTACGGAAACACTTTCTGGAACTGATCACTCAAATAAAGCATTCTTTTGAACATGTTAATGGGGTTGTTCATAACAAAATTACAATTATGCTATCAAATATCTTCATGTGTGGAACACAAGATATTAAAAATGTTTTTGTTTTTTCTCATAAGTTGAGTCAGGGGTTTGGGAAGACAATGGCTTTCATTAAATGTACAAAAACCATTGTAATACTCTTGTGTGAATAAATGTTAATAAATCTTCATTTTTAGGTGAATATTATATTTAGATTAAAAAACAGTCGTTATCAAAAAAGCTTCTTATGCTCACAATGGCTGCATTTATTTGACTGCATTTATTTGAAAATGCAGTAAAAGCAGTAATATTATGAAATATTAGAGTTTAAATTTACTCTTATCTGTTTTAATAAGTTAATATATTTGCAATATATTTTAATCTATTCCTGTGATGGCAAAGATTAATTTTCAGCAGTCATCTCCAGTCTTCAGTATCACGTGATTCTTCAAAAATATGTCTAATATGCTGATTTGGTGCTCAAGAAACATTTCTTATTATTAGCGATGTTGAAAGCAGCTGTGGTGCTTAATATTTTTGTAGAAACCTTGATACTTTTTTCCAGGATTCTTTGATGATTAGAACATTTAAAGAAAACACCATTTATTTTGTATAGTCTTAATTTAAATAATGTTTATAAAGAAATTAATTGAGCTGTTTAAGAATATATAAAATCTTCTTTAACAAGAAAAATAAAATACTCAGACCTGACACAATACTCACAAGGTACAGAAATTCCATGAGAAGTATATGTCCTTGTATGAATGCATAAATATTCTGAAACACACAGTGATGCATTACCAAAGCAATGATGTATAGAGCGTAACACGCACACATCACAATGCTTATGCAAACCAACAGGGGTGAAAAATTTATACATGCAGGAATGGTAATTTTTTTTACTGTCCAAGATTTACTATGTTTTGTGTGTGTGTGGCAAGGTCATGGTTGCCCTTTCAAATGAAGTTCCCAATTCATTCATCCGCCATAGCCTGAACTATTCATCACCGAGCGCAAAGGCATGCCATGAACATGTGGCTGTGGAAGAATTCAATTACTCCAAATAAGCCACATCTCACCTCATCTAGCCATTTTTGCGCTACTTATAGGCCCTGATGAAATCATTCAGTACAGTTCCGTTTGGATTAGGTTTCCCCAAACACCAAATGCTTATGCAGCATAATGTAATCATCTCTGTATAAAATGCTGAATAGTACAGCTTGCTGATTTATACATGTGTAGTTCAATACACTTGTCTGTTGAGCTTTGCAGACCAGTAAGCAGAATTGATGAAATGTTGGTGTAGATTGTGAGAAAGCGTTTTTGCTCTTGGCATGAAAGCGGTTTACTGCTGGGCTGGGATTCTGGGATATCTAAATGAGAGCCACACAAACATATTTTATGACCATGTTTTTAACCTACGAATCTGAAGGAAGTAATTTAAAAATTGAAGGAAACATCAAAAAGTAGAGCTACACTCTTAAATTTTAAAAACTAAATTTCTATACTCATAGAAGTGGGAATTTGTGATTTTTGATATTATGAGCACTATGTAGCTGTCCCTGATCAACTGTTACATGCTGTTTTATGCACTAGAAAACTCTTCCGGTTCTTGATATACAGTACGATTTTATAGACCATTTCTCCCAGAGTGCATGATCTTTGGAAAGGTAAAACTGGCAAGAGTGGCGGCCTCATCTTCATCTTATACCACTTACATATACATCTTATACAACTAAATATTGTACTAGATTATGTTTCGCAACAGAACTGAATATGATGTTCAAATGATATAAACACAAAAATCACAACAAAGAATAGTAGAAGAGTATCATTGAAGACAACAAAAGGTATGACTGTTGTGATGACTAAAGCATACAAGAGGCACAGCAATGCTCAGTTTGAGGAAAATCCCAGAGAAATTATGGCAAGTGTTGTTTTTTACACCACTGTAGGTTGTTGCTTTTATGCTCCACTGCACTGTATCTCAGTTAAAAGTATGACCTTGTCCCAAATGTCTGGGCAGAAAAAAGTATTTTGTATGACTTTATTAATAACATACAAATAGAATAATAACTTTTCAAAAGGTTAACATTTTTAAAATTATTTTTTTTCTCATCAATAACAACTAAAAGCAAATGATCTATAGAATCACTCAAAAAAGCAATGGCAAGGTCATGGATTTGATTCCCAGGGAAAGCATGAACTGATAAAAATGTGTATATTGAATTCAATTCAAGTCGCTTTGGATAAAAGCATCTATCAAATGCATGAATACAATATAAACACAAGTAGAGTCCAGAGATGTAAAAGGAATATGTATTAAAGGGGTTTTTAAACATAAAGATTTCTCTGCACAGTAAAAAAAAAAAATTACAGGCATCATCACCAGTGTCCGTTTCAATGCAGAAGCATCTAGGTTTATATGGAAAAATTCTACTTAGAATTTGAAAAGGTAGTTCAAATGTGTGTTTGACACTGGTCTAATGAGAATCTGGAGATGTGACTCACAGAGACTGGCCTTGATAAATGTCTTGCATTAAGAAAAAGCAAGTGAGATTGAATTCTCTTTATGTTATAAGATGACTACATTAACATACTTTATTCAAGCCACGCCTTTGATTTGAAAATATTATGGTTAAGAGTCTTATTAATTAACTTTCATATATGCTATAGATCTCTTTTAAAACTAATAGCCAAACACTGTCACCAGTTTTCACTAAGAAAGAGCTTTAAATATTAAAACCTGTTAACTGTAAGATGCCTTTCCACTATAAGAAATATAATAATAAAAGAATACAAAAACTACAAATTTAAATGTTTTTACATGTAGTTTTGAAAAATATTTAAATGTTTATACCATTGTATTATATATACCCCCCCCCCCCCCACAACACAAACACACACACATACACACTGATGGATCTGTTCCATCCTGTGGACAAAAAGTTTGTGTGATGTGTAGTTAAAAATCCCTGTATATCAGTGTTTGTATTATGTGATGTGGTTTTAGGGGCACTCCGGGGACAAGTCTAAAGGGCAGAAGTATTTGCAGAACAAATTCGCTATTAACAAGCTTTTTAATTTACCCAAAAAGAGCATAAAGAACACCCCATAGATGATAAAGTCAATGTCAATTTGGCGAGTGTCATGACCTTTCCCGTGCTCTGGGTTCAGAGAGGAAGAGGCACGGCTTTATCAGTAGTTAATATAATGATCAGATCACTTTAAAACTCCCTGACACTGCAAGACTTCTCCTGGCTTAGCCGTTCTTCTCTCTTTATTCCTCATCTCAGATTCTTCCCTTCGCTGCATAATACACACACACACACACACACACACCACACACACACACACACACAAACACATTCTGCAATTGAAGGGCATCCCAAGATGGAATGCCACAAAACTTGTTCCTTCCCATAAGCCACAAACCTCTGTCACATTTCACTCACTCTGTGTGCCAGAAAGCAAATGTCTCTGTTTTGTATGTAAGCTAGCCAAGCCCAGAGCAGAAGCAGGAAAAAGTTGAACAGTTAAACATATTTCACCTCGCTCTCTGTGCCGTCTCAACCACTCTGCTTCTCTCTTCAGAGATTTTTAAGCATAGATGGAGGCTTTAACAGTAGCCCACATCACAGATGAATATAATCAGCTATTGTGTCCACGACAGACAGAATGATGGGGTTGATGGATAAAGCCGGAGATGTAAATCTGCTCTTACCTGCTGTTGAAGCTTAAAGCAGGGAGGAGGAACAGGAGGTAAACGGCTCCGATGAATTTCATTGCTTTGTCTTGCTCTCATGCACTCGGCGTCTCTTTCACCCCTTTTCTCTCGATCGCACGCTTATCCCTTCTCCCGTTCTCTCTCCCTCTCCTCGCTGACTCGCTCACCCGTTCTCTCTCTCTTTTAGTGGTGCACACGCGCGTTAACGCAGGCACACACGCCACGGCAGACAGATGCAACACTGCAAGCGGTCGGTGTATGTGAAAGTGTGGGGCTCTTTGGCTTCAAGTAGCAGGAATGGGGAGACGGACGGATTTATTAATGGCCAGGAACCAGGGTGCAGGGGCGGGGGGGATCCGGGATCCGGGGAGGAAGACTGGAGAATGATTTGAGGTGGTGAGGTGATGTCAGCATCAATACAGCCAGTGGCTCCCTGTCTTTCTCTTCTGTGTTCCACGGCAAGATGAATACCTGCTGGTGTGTCCCACATGATATCCATCTGTCTACATTATTACCAGCAGCCTTGGGACGGGGCAGGGCGATTATCTGGGCTCGAGGCATGCAGGGTTACTCCACAAAGACTAAATTAATCATCTTTCATGGAGATTACACTTTGATGGCAGGGTTCATTAGTTTGACATTTTGTTCTCTGTTGTCTGTCAAAGTAATTGATGAGACATTTCCCTGCTCACCATCTCATATTGTGAGATTAAGAGGGTAAACCGATCATGATAAATTGAATAGTCATGCAGGCGCTTCGTTTTACCTTTCCACCGTTCCGCCACATCTGATGTCTCCATCCGCCTTCTCAAAACCAGTGTTCAGTTTCTAGACACAAGGTAAAAAAACATCAAAAGTGTAATGAAAATATCAACATCAAACCAATTTATTTAAATTTACCATTGATTGATGAGATGAAAATTCACACAATCTATTTTCTAAATGCATGTTATGGATCGTATTATTGTAAACATTTCACAATCCATGTAGGTTGTTTTTTTTTTTGACCTCTTAAATTTTCCTTTTTTCTTCTATGTTTTTAACTTCAATCTTAAATCCCATCCCTTTCTTACAACCTACAGCAATCTTTTCAGATCGGCAATCCAATCAACACCTGATGGATAGAACCTTATGTCTCACCTTACTTTTTTTTTGTAAATAATCCATTTCACTTGGATGTACGTCAAAAATAGATCTATCTGAAAATATCTGTAACTACTTCCGTTATATTGCGACTTTATAATCCTTATGTTTTATATAAAAATTCCATAATTATGGTTGATTTCACCAAAAAAAAAAGTACTATTGTTTGTTTTAGCTTTCTGACCAGCATGATCAACACTGACATTAGGGGTCTCACTTGGGAGCCCCAATCACCTCTGATACCTCAGAAAAGGCCAATGAGAATTGGCGGAGTGGAATTTGCATGCCTAGTCACTCCCCATACATACAGGTATATAAGATGGCGGCATGCATCCACTCATTCAGGTTTGTGCTCTGATGGGAAACGAGCAATCATTCAGGGCAGTCAGCGCCGTTAAAGTTGGCCAGGAGGGACCCCTTTCAGTCAGTCACGTTCAACGTTATGTCGACACTGACGTTAGGGGTCCCTATGGAAAGCACCACAACCAGAACTGTGTTTACCCCGAAACATTTAAGGTGGCAAGATGATGACAAAGCAACATGTAGGACGATGTACAGGACCAAATGAGTCCCAAGAGGGAATGAGGTGTGGTATGGGGGGATTTAATCCCTCTCGCGCCTTCTGGGACATGATGATCTCCTGACCGAGGCCCCCCTCGGAAGGATATGCTGGCACACAGATGCGACCTGGGGTATGCGCAAGCGCCCCCCAGTGAGCCTCCTTGCACAGACTCTGTGCAAGATCAGGGACGACGAGGAGGAGGTCCTTGGCTTCCCCAAGTATCTTCCATCCAATGCATCATGACGCGACGCAATAGTATATAGTGTATAGTAAAGTATATAGTATATACTTGAAAGTGAAGGGGGACAGCCTACGCGTCCAACCTTCTCTGGGGAGGAAGGAAAGCACAATGCTGAACAGGCATCTTTAGGAGTTCTCTCAGCGAGAGCAACACCAGTCAACAAACAGACCCCACTTCAGAGCATAGGCCTGCCTGGTAGAGGGGGCCCTAGCCTGAGTGACAGTATCTATCACAGCCCGTGAGAGGCCAGTGAGGTCCGCCGCGTCCCGTCCAGAAGCCAGACATGCAGGTACCACAGATCGGGACGTGGGTGCCAAATAGTGCCCTGCCCCTGAGAAAGAAGGTCCTTCCACAGGGGGATTCTCCAGAAAACCAGGTCCGGGTGGGCCAATATGGCATGCTCCTCATCCTCCCTGATCTGTGCAAGGAGGCTAACTGGGGGACTCTTGTGCAGACCCTGGGGCCAGATGTGTGCCAGTACATCAGTGCCGAGGGGGGCTTTGGTCAGGGAGAACAACTGGCAGTGGGAGGATTCCTGGAAAGCGAACAAGTCCACCTGGGCTTCCCTGAATCGACTCCAAATCAACCGGACCACCTGGGGATGGAGTCTCCATTCTCCAGGAAAGGTAAGCCATCATGAGAGCAAATTGGCTGCACGATTGAGCTCCCCTTGAACATGAATGGCACACAGTGATTTGAGCAGTGTCTGACTCCAGAGGAGGAGATGGCTGTCGAGTTGCACAGGTGACGGAACGTACAACCCCCCCCCCCCCGATTGTTGATATATGCAACCGTCACAGTGCTGTAAGTGGGACGACACATGATGTATTGCAACAATGGACCAATCAGGTGAAGAGCAAGCAGTACTGCCAGCAACTCAAGGCAATTGATATGCCACTACAGTCGAGTTTCCGTCCAGGAGCCTGAAGCTGCAAGCCCATTTCATACAGTGCCCCAGCCCGTCCAGGAGGCATCTGTTGTGACAACAACGTGCCTCGACACTTGGTCCAAGGGCACACCTGCCCGTAGAAAAGCAAGGTCTGACCACAGGCTGAAAAAGTGCAAACAAACTGGGGTAATGCCGACCCGGTGTGTTGATGCTGCGGTGTTTTGTGCCTGGCCATTCGGGACTCGGCGGTGCAGTCAGTGATGAAAGCGGTCCATATGTAACAAACCTGAGAGAGTAATGCTGGTGCAGATGCCATATGCCCGGAGCCTCTGAAATTGCTTTAGAGGAACCACCATTTTCCCCCTGAATGAATTCAGGCACTTCAGCACCGACTGAGCATGCTCGTTTGTGAGACGAGCTGTCATGTTGACCGAGTCCATCTCCATACCGAGAAAAGGGATGCTCTGCACAGTTGACCCTCTTTTCCCAGTTGACCCGAAGGCCCAGCGGACTGAGATGCTGAAGCATTATATCCTGGCAGCACAAAAACAGATCTGGTGAGGGAGCTAATATAAGCAGTCATTGAGATTAGCTGAGGACCTCAGATACCCTCTCCGAAATGGGCACAGGGCACCCTCCGCGACTTTGGTAAAGACCACAGGGGCAGCCGAGGAGGAAGAATGCGTCCATCTGCGCCTCCCATCCAAAGCCTAGCTGCCAAGGCTTACAGTGCTGCAGGCTTTGGATGGGAGGCGCAGATGATTCCTAAGTGGCGGTGTTTTGCAGGCACAGGTGCACTGCAATGGCACACTCCACCTGGGGAACGTTGATGTAACCCCTGGCAGCCCCACCAACGAGGGTAGTGAGGAGGGGAGAGCTCAAACATGACCGGGCGGTGTAGGGAGCCTTCCACGTTTTAGTGAGCTCTTCATGAACCTCTGGGAAGAAAGGCACTGGGGCGGAGCGTGGCTGAGAATCACATCCGGAGCCCTGATACCAATTGTCCAGCCTCAAGCGTTCGGGGGATGGAGATGAATTCACCTCCAGCCTGATGCTCTTGGCGGCCCGGAGGACCATGGCCATCAACTCTGCTTCTGACTCCGACTATGGAGACACCGAAGCCGGTTGTTGCTCAGCAGAGCCTTCAGCATCAGAAGACGATAGTCCCTCCTTTGATGCTGAGATCGACATCTTTTCCTCCACAGGAACCCCAAATGAGACATTGTGTCTTCCACGGGATGGACTGGTGCCATCATCCGGGTGCTCGACGATGCTACATTGTGAGGAGCAGGACTTCTTTGGGGGCTGGCCCAGCAGAACATTCCTGACAGTGATCCTCAGGTCTCCCTTGTCCCTAACTAATGTGGCCCCGAGATCTTTACACCCAGCGGTACCGGATGGTAGAGCTCAAAGGTAGCCATGGACATGTGCTCGCAATGCAGACATGAACCATCCACGAAAGCCATCTCAGCATGCTTGTGACCCAGACCTGTGAGATTGTGTCCGTCATCAGAGGTAAGGACACTACCGCACCGAGAAGCACACTGCTGGAAAGATATTTTGAAAGACACTCTTGACCATGCAAGCTGTAGGAAATTGCTCTTTTATGCTGGAGCACCCAGGCACTTTTCTGTGCTAAATAGGGTGAACACACCATTGAATGCACTATCTGAATGCAACCGAGAATCGCCTGCAGACTGTAGATCTCGTCGTTTCTCTGATAGTGGAAAGAGAGCTCACGAAGCAATCGGCTCCAAAGCAAAAGTCTGAATGAGTGGATGCACGCCCCCATCTTATATACCCGTATGTATGGGAAGTGGCTTGGCATGCAAATTCCACTCGCCAATTGTCATTGGCCGTTTCTTGTAATGCTTTTAGAGGTGATTGGGGCTCCCAAGTGAGACCCCTAATGTCAGTGTTGACATGACATCGAACGTGACTGACTGAAAGGGAACAATTATTTTCTCAATTGCACTTGATAGCTAGTGACACAAATTCTGTCATAGTTTACTCAGTTACCCTCATATTGTTATGAAGTCATATTACAATGGCATCTTCTTTCCTTTGTGTAAAAGACCGCACAATCAGATTAAAAACAGCGTCAAAAAATTAATGTGAACGAAAGCTTTCAAAATTCGCAAATGGAGGCTAAAGCTCCATAGAATTGTCATAAAAGTAGTCCATGACTTATATACTATATTCCACAAGTTTTATGTAAAAAAAATAGACAGAAATTGAAATCAGTATTAAGTGATAATCTCCTTTTGTGAGTGGTTAACTGCTCGATAGGACCATCGAGCCAAAATTGAGAACTGGATACATTTGATTTTACAAACCAATCATTCAGACCATTTCTGTAAACTGGATTAACTGATTCATTAACCGATTTGAGTCAAAAGATCTGACTCAAAAAAAATAATTATTTGACATTAAACTGGACATTGTAAAACTGAACTCTCATGAATACACTGAGGAAAGTTAGGGCGGATGTCAAGATTTTCACTTTTCAGTGAATAAGTTTTGTTTTTTTTCATACTCCAAATTATCCAATGGCTTCACAACACTTGGAATAGAACACATAACTCTTAAAATGATGCTTTTATGGTGCCTTTGCATCATTTTTAAGCTTGAAAGCTTCAGCACTCATTTATAGTAATTGCATGGAGAAAGAGCTTTCCAAACTTCACCACCTTTTGTGTTCTGCAGAAGAAAGCAAGTCATGTGACATTTCCTTTTTTAAGGCGAACTGTCCCTTTAATATGAATACTTTATCATGTTTCTTCTGAAATGTTGTGAAATACTCACAAAAAAGGCAACTTTTTAAAACAAAATGCTTTAATATGAGGGCCAGCGCATCATAAAAACAACCAAAGCTCATTAGGAAACTGAAAAATAGAGGGTCTGTTGATAGTATCCATCCTTCTTTTACCTGTCTCTCTCGCACTATTTTTGTCTTCAAAGGGAATAAAAGATTTAGGGATAGCCATTGCTTTTAGCCATGGAAGGCTGACTGATTCAAGTTCTATGATCAGAACAGTGGAAATAGAGGAAAGATGTGTCGGCGGTAGAGGTCGTGTTATAAAAGAATGATGAATGGTTTCCATTAAACCACTAATGGAGTTTAGAGTCTATTGTCCCTTAGTTCTACTCCCTGCTCCTAATTCCGCACCTATTTGATTTGTGTCTAATTAGAGCGTTATGGGTTGCATAGACACTCAGGGAATGTTCACCGATGACTGAGGTCCAGGTCCTTGGGACTGCAATAAGTATTTTTAGCAATCTGGTATTATTTGTCTTCGTCACACCTTCAGCAGTCTGTGTCACAGTAGACAAGGTGAGGGAAAACATGTCTCCTGTCAGATTTAAGAGAAATGAAGAGTGCTTTCAGATGAACACTAAGCAGGGGAAAAAAGGAAGCTCCGAATTGTTTAGATGGCTTTCAATCAATCAATCAATCAATCAATCAATATTTTTTTCTTGTTTTCCATTAAATATTTAAATTACAAAAAAAAATGATCCGTGTTAATAAATACTATAAAACTATAGTATTTATTAATATTTGAATTAGTTTTTATTTGTATATTTTAATAAAAATATCCTTAATGGGTGGATATACTGTGTGTGTGTGCTATTAATAATTTAGGGTGACCATACGTGCCCTTTTTCCCCAGACACGTCCTGGCCAGGATTTGTATAATGCCTAAAATATCCAGGTTTTGGCTTTGTTTGCGCTGCACAGACCAATCAGTGTATGACATCAAAGTACCGTGAGAGCTATAGGGAGCAGAAGGCTCCTTATGCTTTCGAATCGCTCTCGCAGTACTTTGATGTCATACACCGATCGGTCTGTGCAGTGTCCCTTCAAGTCGAACACACCTTATATGTATGCGTAATTTGCATCACTTTGACCATTCTCTGTAGATCCCACCTTCTCATGCGCCACGATTGGTCGATTATGTACAATGCCTGCTTGTTACTGGTCAAACTACTTTTCGATCATTACCTTCAGCAAGTATGAAAACAAAGCCAAAACCTGGATATTTTAGGCAATATAAAAATCCAGGCCAGGACGTGTCTGGGAAAAAGAGCATGTATGGTCACCCTAAACAATTCCAAATGATTTATTCTGAGAGAGTTACACATCTGTAGTGGTCACCGTGTGTCAGAAGGTTAAATATTTGAGAAGGTTAAATACTTGAGAAAATAAAATTGTATAAAATAATATGACTGGTTGTCACAAATAAATATTGAAATAATTTTTTTTTTGTCTAAGCATAAATCTTATTATTGACCCTTCCTCATCCATTATGCTCAAATCAAGGGTAAAATTACAATGAGAAAAAAAAAATTAAGATACATTTTCTAAAAATGACTCTTAATACACAATTCTTAAATCTATCTTGTTTTACGGATGTTTACATATTTTAACTAAAACAAATAAATAAAAAAACAAGATTAAGAAAATTGTTTTAGCAATGTGCACAAATAATGTTGTAGTGCATAATATAGAGCATCTTACAACTGTACAAAGTAAAGCACAAAGTATGGTGAATATAGGCTAAATCAAAGGGGATCATGATTCACACAATTTCATGCTGTTCAACAATAGAAGTTGTTCTCTTGAGCTGCCTGCTGTGTTAGTGTTGAAAAATGGAGGAAAACAAATACGGTAATGACTAAATCCATTTTATACACTATATTGAGCTTTCTCTTTCTCTCTTTCGCGTTGTTTACCATAAAAAGCAATTCAGAAATATTTGGTATGTTCTATTATTAAACCTTTTGAATGAACTGTGTAATTAATTGTTTTCTTATTGACATATGCTTTATCTTTGTGTGTTTGGTTTCCGGTTGCCAAAATATGTGAAGATGATGTGTATAATATGTCAGTGAATGTACAAACAGGAACGTGTAATACAGGCGCAGTGATTAAAGGGGTCATATGATGCTATTTTAAATATAATTATTTGGTGTAACAGAATATGTTGATGTGCTTTAATGTTCAAAAAACACATTATTTTCAAATACTGTACATTATTGTAGAACTGCTATGCCCCGCCTCTCTCAAACGCGTCGTTTTCAACAAAGCCCCCTCCTTTGACAAGCGCAGTCTGCTCTGATTGGCCAGCTGACCCAGTGCATTGTGATTGGCCGAACACCACAAGCACGCGTGTGACCCTGTTCCCCTCACACACACACACACACACACGACACGCTACTCTGCGCTGCGCAAAACTCTGCATTTGAACAGTCAATCAGCAAATACTTAAATAATACAAAACCTATTACAGTCGCTGATCAGAAGCGCCAGATTGTATAGCAAAGCGGAATTATGACCCTTTTTTTTTTTTTTTTTTTTGAAATAGCCATTGTGCACAGCCAGCCTTGTACTCTTAAAATGCGTTGCACAAATTCGAACATCTGGATTGTGCTGTTCTGTTGTAAATAAATCTTAACCAATGATTCCTAAATGTATCTACTTCCGGAAGGCCAAATAAAGTGCTTTTGCTTTCGCACTGAATCAAACAGTGTCTCCCTGACATGCTGCAGCAACACTAACTGCGGTTACTGAAACCAAACCTTCTTTCTTTGCGTGCACATTTGGGCGGCATTATGCAATATTTCCACATAGTGATGTAGATATATGGGGGCGTGTTAGAACGAGCCATTTTAGGTAAGCGTGGCTGACTCTTAACTTTTATGAGAAAGAATATTTCTTTGGATTTGAGACTTTAGTCTTGCAACTTTACAGATCTTCTTTATGCACCAAGAGCTTGTAACACTTCAAAGAGAAAGGAAAACTTGAATCGAAATCACCTGGCCCCTTAAGTTTTTTAATTACCTGTACACATTTGTATAGGGATAGTTCACCCAAAATGAAAATGTATCTGCTTACCCCCAGGGCATCTAAGATGTAGGTGACTTTGTTTCTTCAGTTGAACACAAAAGATGATTTTTAACTCCAGCCGTTGCAGACTATCAGTCGTATAAGGTAAGGGGGATGGGAATCACGGGCTTGAGAGTCATAAAACATACACAAACAAAACCAAATTAAACCCTGCGGCTCGTGACGATACATTGATGTGTATAGACATAAAACGATCAAATATGGTGGAAATTGAAAAACTATTTCACAAAGGGAAAGTTAGTTTTGCTGAGTTTATGAAAAGTTTATTTTTAAAACATTCCTGAACATTCAAAACGTTAGTTTTTAAAATGTTTTTTCTTGGTAGCGTTAACCCCCCGGTAATGAAAATTTCAATTTTAGTATTTTTGTAAAACATTATGGGATCGTTACTTGAATGATATTTGAAATCTAAAACAAGTAGTTACATACATGATAGACGAATGTCCATTTAAATGTTTCAGAAAAAAAAGTTTGTTCCATGAATGATGTGTAAATGTTTTGTGCTTACATTCTGAGAAAATTATTAAAGACCAGATAACTTGCTGAATGAATGTTTGTTCATATCTTTGAGAGAACCTTTTCCCAACATTTGCCAAAGTTCTGAAAACATCCGTTAGCTGGGGGTTCAGGAAAAATCACTCCATGTATAACTTTTTTGTGATTATGTTTGCAGAACATTATTAAAGACCCGATAACTTTGAACAAACTTTCTATGTTAACAGAAGTTCCTAACTTTAAGAGAACCTTGCCAGAACATTTGCCAAAATTCTGAGAATGTTAGCCGGGGTCCTTCCACAGTCAGCACAGAAAGGTTAAATCATCTGCACATCTCTGCTTATTCTCTTCTCACCTGGTTACCTTTCAGAATGTCAGCAACTATCATAAACTCTAAAGGTGTCTAAAGTGGCTCCCTTACTGCATTTTCTGCAGGCAAAAATCACTGTGACTTTCACACTGTTTCCGGCCCATCTTCAGACCTGCGTCACAGATCTTTAAACACGGGTCACCTCAATCAAACCCCCCAAAATAACTGGCACATGGCACATCCAAAACTGGACATGCCCCGAGGGAGAGGAAAGCAGCATGACTAAGACATGAGCAAGAGGACAGCTGAAAGCTGCTCGGCCATAAAAGCTTGTAACAGAGGAACTGTGAAGGCTGTCAAAACAAATCCAAGAAGGGAAAAATGCCAATATGTAGAAACAATCCAAAAAAGATAAGCAGGAAATAAATAAACATATGTTGTTTAACTGTTCCAGATCCCCTTCATATTAATTACCAAGAACAAGCACCAATCACGGGCCAATTACTCCTCTGACTGTTCAATTTCAAATTATATTTTTATTGCTTGCTATTAGGCAGTAAAATTACATCCATCCTTGTCCACGGGAGAATTAATAATTCATTGGAAAGAAAGAGTCAATGATCCTTGCAGAGGGAATTCAAATGACCATTAAAGAATATGACTACCTCCACAGCTGCTGGCAATAGAGCTACTACAACCTTTGTTGAGAGTTTTACTGCCTGAATGCTTCCCACATATCCCTTCCACAATAAAGATGATCACTTAGTAAGTATGGGTATTGAAAAAAAAAAACATAATATTGGTCAATGACAAGAGTGTCGATTATTAAAAAAATGGAAACATAATAACTAAATGTAAAAGTTCTTAGAAAAAAGTTTTTTTTTTTTTTTTTGGATTCATGCTGGTTTCATTTGGTTTCAAAAAAAAAAAAGCATTAATTTCATGACTCATTCTCCTTTTACCTTGGGTATGTGAATGTAAACATCTTAATATATACACACACATGTTCAATATAATGAATTTATAATTTACTAAAATCATTAGATTTTTGGTCATATTATTATACATTTTGAAAGACTTATTGACCACTTATTGAGCTTTATAATCAGTATAAGAAAGCAGGCATTAATAGGATTTTTATTATTTTAATGATATTTTTTCTCCTTTTTTATGATATCAGGACAGTTGTATCACCCTGACAATTTAGGCGTCATGCCCCCCAAAAATATCAAAATTAATTTTAATTCAGATTCTTATGTACTTGTATAATAATAATCCTAATTAATAAGTATAATAATAAATGGAGCTTACAAACATTCAAACTCTTGAAATTAACTTATATATATGACCAAAATAAAAATAAAGTTCAAATATATTTTTCACGACAATATATATATATATATATATATATAATATATATCTATATTATATAACTATATTATATATATTTATAGATATTATATATATATATCTATATATAATACATACACACAATCAACAAAATTTATTCAGACACCTTCAACATTTCTCACATTATCAGAGTTTATTTGCTATGGTTTAGAAAATAGTAATAAAATATGACAAGAACTCAAGCGTTAAACTGTGTCAGAACAAATTCATCTTGATAATGTTAGATAACAATTAAACAAAACATGGTCAGGTCAAAGTGTCTGAATAATTTTTGGTCCCAAATTTTTTATCAATTTTACTGGTAGTCCACTGTATGAAGAATTTTTGGGTATAATATGTCACAGTTTATTTATTTTGCTATCCTCGCTTACATAAATGTATGGAAGCCCGTTTCCGCCAGTGAATAAAAAAAAATAAAAAAAGGTAATTGCGACTTTTTATCTCACAATTCTGACTTTTTTTCATATATTGCGAGTTATATGCTAAAGTCAGAATTGTGAGATATAAGTCGCGGATTCGGATTTTCTCGAATTGCGAGCTATAAAAGTAACAATTACGAGATTATAAAAACTCGCAATTCTGCCTTTTCTCGCAATTGCGAGTTTATATCTCGCAATTCTGACTTTTTTTCTCAGAATTGTGAGATATAAACCCGCAATTGTGAGAAATAAAATCAGAATTGTGAAATATAAACTCGCAATTCTGAGAAAAAAAGTCAGAATTGCAAGTTTTTATCTCGCAATTGTGAGTTTATATCACGCAATTCTGACTTTAATTCTCAGAATGCGACTTTATATCTCTCAATTATGACTTTTTAACTTGCAATTGCGAGTTTGAATCACGCAATTCTGAGAAAAAAAGTCAGAATTGTGAGATAAAAGTCGCAATAGCCTTTTTAAAAATTTTTATTCAGTGGCGGAAACGGGCATCCATATAGTGACATATGTCCTGCACCCCTAGTTAAAAAAATCTACACTATGAATTAAAATTAAGTTAATACAGGTCCCATTATTATTTAAAGAAAATATAATAGTAATAAGCATAAGAAAGCATAGTATTAATAGGAATTTTTTTAATGAGATTTTTTTTCTTCATCATGATATCAGGACAGTTGTATCACCCTGAATTTTAGAAATTAAAAACATTTCATTTTGAATGTATTTTTGAATGAAATAATAAGAGCATCATGTCACTGACCCTGATATACACAGCCACTTGCGGTTTAACTATCTATAGATTGCAAGAACCTGTAATAATCCGCAGGGTTGCAAGCAGAGCCAATTGCACCTCATTCTTTCGGGAAGTGTGCCCAACACAGGTCAGCCTCTTCCCACCGCAATTACTCATATTTCCCTCACAACCCTCAGAGACGGTGGAAGACAGAAGTCATCCATTCTACCTGCAGAAAACAAGTGCTGTGCATCTCTGCCATGCTCAGAAGCTCTGCTAACTCACTCCTTCTGGGTGTAAGAGGTTTAAGATGGGCATGAAATACAGTGATTATGACAGCAATAGAAGATGATGGGTTGATTGTGCCAGTACACGACACGCGCACGGGACGAAGGCAGGACAGGTGGAAACATGCAATGACGGGTTTACGACGAGGAATCTGGTTGGACGGCACGACAGTAAATGGTGTTTTTTTTTTGCAGTACATGACAAGAGGACTGATGACATCGGATGAAAAGAACTCTAATCCTTGCGAGAGAATTGAACAGCTCTGAAAAGGGTAACGTGTCATCCCATAGCTGACGAATGAAAGAATGTTCTCAAAATAAAACAAACAAAACTTCTGTGAGGAAGATGTCAGGGAAGCAGGGTATCCCAGGATCTCTGTCAAATGTAAGTGGGTCTGTCGCTCAACAGGGGTTCTAGAAAAAAGGAATAGGCCACCTTCTAATGCTTGAATAAGCTGGAATTTAAATTAAAAGTCATGCTCGCCGTTTATTCATTTGCCCTTTTCACTTGACTGCAGCTTTCTGCAACTACATGACAAGAGCAGACGGAAAAAAACTCAAATGTTCTTTGTGAGATGGAGTCTCTGAACTTGTGTGCAATTAAAACAACCGAGATATTAGGGTGCACAATGAATGGCACATAAAAAAATAATTCAAATTAATTATGAATTTAATGTCAGTGAAAAGAGCATCTTGGGATGCAGCAAGCAAAACAGCTCAATAATCCTCTTTTCACACTACAACCTTTTGACCTTCCATTTCTCCCTCCCAAACTCAGCAAGCCAATGGGGAAAGCCCCACAGAGCAATACATTAGCCTGTGTATTTGCCCTGAGAAATGTGACCTTGACTCATGAGGCAAATGCTTGTGGCATAAAAGTCCCTGACTGCCCTGAGGAGGAGGTCTCTCTGTGACTTCATACACTCTCACTTCATCCAAAATATGGGCCTGAGCTGTTTCAGTCTATCTCACAATCCCTGGGAATGTTTTTCTAGCAACAAAAGTTTTTTTTAGGCATGTGGAATCTTGTGAAAAAAGTACACTTTAGCATACTTTCAAAGAAAGTACTTATTATGGAAATTCTTAAATACATAATTACATTCTTAAATAAGTATTGCATACTTTCAAAGAATATAATTAAGTACAAACTGAATGTAATCTTTTTTTTACACTTAGGTTGGCCGCACACTAGACAATTTTAAGGCCGGCCCGATTTGCGGCTTTTTTTTTTGTCCAAAAAAATCGTCTGTTGTGTGGTGTCACTGCTCCCGATCGAGACGGAGCGCCCCTGAACTCAAATCGTAAATATCAAACGTTTAATTTTTTTTTTCATCAATATTTTTTTTTTTTTTTTTCAGAAAACATATAATGCAAACAACATCAGAGAAAATCTTTGACACATTTACACTTACACTTACATCAACAACAAGATAAACCTGGGTCACATGAAGAGAAAAGCATCATAATAAAGTTAACGTGTCTTTCAACATCATCACAAAACATGAAAAAAAAATCACTTTTTTTGTTTTTTATAAATCTAAGAGATGAAATTAGTGTTGAATTCAGAATAAATACAAAATAAAGAAATTAACAACATATCCAAAAGAAACGTGTTTTGGGTTTTCATAATAACAAATACTATCTTTGAAGGCAAAATGGTACACCTCATTCATAGTGCCAAAAATATAAAAACTTCAATCAACCCAAAATTTGTTAGTAATGCTACAATCAAAAAATAAATGGGCAGCTGTTTCTTCTATAAGACCACAAAATGAACAATTCTCATCAATGTCAGAATATTTAGAAATGGAAGAGTTAACGGGATATTTTATATTTATTTTATATTTATATAGGATTTTATAATGGACTTCCTTAACCTTGTTAAATATACAAAACTTACTGGGCAAAAGACAAGCTTTTTTTCCAATTTATATCAGTTATAAACGAATTCCAATAGAATTTACCTCTTGGAGTAATCTCTTTTTTTTTCTTGAACTCTTGAAAAAAGCTTCGAAGATGTCTCTTGTATCAGAATCAGACTCAGAAGAGCTTTATTACCAAGTATGTTTACACACACAAGGAAATTGACTTGACGACAGGAGCTTCCAGTGTAGAAGAAAGTACAAACATAGTGCAGACATAAATGATAGTGCAGACATACATAGGAATAACACAGTAGGGATGTAATATAAAACTAATATAATAAAAAAAAAAATGGAATAATGTACTATATACAGAAATAGAAGTATAGGAAAAAATGTAATTGTTTAGATAAATGTACACACATGTTTATTAGTGTGCAGATATGTTAATTACAAAGTGTGCAGTTTAAGCACTCACCAATATCACTTGTTAGTTGTTATAATTTTGAAATGTATAGCCTGTAGGGAAAAATGTTCTTGTGCTAGTGCGTTATGCGTGGTACAACGCCTGCCACTCATGTAGTCGCCGACCACGAAAGGAAACCAGTTCGAAGGAGAGTGGGCTGGTGTGCGGGGTCCAAGGTGATTCCTTACCAGCACTTTCTCGACACAAATAATGGGATTTGTAAAGCCACGAAGGATGGCGGCCGCCCACGCACCGCCCCCCCAGAGTGATTCACCACATAATCATTCAGCTAGTACCCCCACTGACTGTCAGGTTGGAGTTATCTGAGGTCACAGATTTGGTTGTGCAACCCATCAACCACGACCAGTATGGATGAACCACACAGGACAGACTCACAAGCGCCATTAGACTATGAGATAGAACTGTAACGCCAGCTCCCTTCCCCCCACGTTTTTTTTCCCTGTGGCAGGTTTAAATTCCTCAGCTGGCGAAGGAAGTACAACCTCAGCTGGGCCTTTTTAACAATGGAGTCTACGTGAGTGTCCCACTTCAGGTCCTGAGAGATGTTGGTGCCCAGGAACCTGAATGACTCCAACTGCAGTCACAGTGCTGTCCATGATAGTGAGAAGGGGGAGAAGGGGGGTTTCTACTGAAGTCCACTATCATCTCCACAGTTCTGAGCGTGTTAAGCTCCAGGTTGTTAAGACTGAACCAGACAGCCAGCTCTTTAACCTCCTGTCTGTAGCAGACTCGTCTCCGTCCTTGATGAAGCCGATGACTGTAGTGTCGTCCGCGAACTTCAGGAGCTTGACAGAGGGATCCTTAGAGGTGCAGTCATTCGCCTTTTTCCACCCTCCCCCCTTCCCCCCCTCCCCCTGTAGAGAGAGAAGGGCAGTGGGGAGAGAACACACCCCTGGGTGGGCGCCAGTGCTGATGGTGATAGTCATGGATGTGAGTTTGCCCAGCCTCACTAGCTGATGCCTGTCTGTCAAGAAGCTGGTAATCCACTGACAGATTTGGGAGGGCACGGAGAGCTGGGTCAGTTTGTCTGAAAGAAGGTCAGGCAAGACGGTATTGAAGGCCGAACTGAAGTCCAAAAATAGGATCCTTGCGTAATTCCCAGATCTGTCGAGGTTTTGCAGGATGTAATGCAGTCCCATGTTGACTGCATCATCACAGACCTGTTTGCTCTGTAGACAAACTGAAGAGGATCCAGCAAGAGTCTAGTGATGTCCTTCAGGTAGGCCAGGACAAGTCTCTCAAGTGACTTCATGACCACAAATGTGAGAGCGACAGGTCTGTAGTCGATAAGTCCAGTGATTTTGGGCTTTTTGAGGACCGTAATGATGGTGGAGCGTTTGAAGCAGCAAGGAACTTCACACAGCTCCAATGATCTATTGAAGATCTGTGTGAAGATGGGAGCCAGTTGGTCAGCGCAGACCTTTAGACAGGCAGGTGGACATCTAAACCCATCTGCGGCTTCCCAGATAGATCCTGTTCTTTCACTTGTCTGCCTGACGAGCATCAGCCGATTTCATCGACCCGGTTAACATGCAGATACACAGACCTTAAGCACAGGTTGAATGGTGGGGGGGAGGGAGGCTGGTTGCAGGGGTGGTGGGTGAATGTGTGAAGTGCAGATCAGAGTGGATGGGGAGTGGTAGACGATCCTTTTCAAATCTGCAGTAAAACACATTCAGATCGTCAGCCAGTTGTTGATTCTCCGCAAGCTGGGGGGGTGGTGTCTTGTACATGGTGATGTTTCTCAGACCAGTCCATACTGACGCTGGAGCGTTTGCTGAAAGCTCTTTTCTCAGCTTTCTGAGTAGTTTTTTTAGCCACTCTGATCTTCTTTGTTAGTCTGTTCCTGGCCTGGTTGTACAAGATTTTATCCACACTTCTGTAAGCATCCTCTTTGTGGACGTGTCCATGGAACTGTTTGAGTTTTCCAGGTAAACCACGGTTTTATCTTATCAAACTGAATCAGAAGCGGTTCCCTGGTAGGAATGCCAACATATCTTCACAAGAAACGGATGATATGAAGGTTACAGTCCGCTTGTGACGCTCCAGATCACGGGCTTGCAGCAGCTTCAAGACGCTCAATCAGTGAGGCTCAAAACAAGCTTGTAATCTGCTCTGCTTAATATTTTTTTTTTTTTTTTTTTTTTTTTTTTTTTGTCCATCTTTAGAGTCCTTAATACAGGTTAGACTGATTCAGTTCGGACTGTAGGTCGGCATCTACGCCATGAAACAGAAACAGTGATCAGAGAGCGCCAAAGCTGCTCGTGGGACAGAGTGATAAGCATCCTTTATTGCTGTGTAACAGTGATCAAATAGGCGTCTTGGTGGGACAAGTATAATGTGCGCCCTTGGATTTTGGCAGTTCACGGGAGAGATTTGATTGGTTAAAATCTCCAAGAATGATTAAAATAGAGTCTGGGTACCTTTGCTCCATTTCAGTTATTTGTTCGGCCAGCTGTTGCATCGTGGTGCTCACGCACGCGTCCGGAGGCACTTACACATTCACAAGAATGAAAGAGGGAAAACTCCTGTGGCGAGTAGAAAGGTTTACAGTTTATAATGAGTGCCTCTAAATTAGGACAGCATACCTTTTTCAGCGTTGTTACATCTGAACACCAACTTTCGTTGATGTAGAAACACAATCCACCACCTCTGGTTTTCCCCGTTAACTCCGCGATGCGATCCGCTCTGAACAGCTGGTAGCCCGGCAGATGAAGCGCGTTGTCCGGAATGGCTTCACTCAGCCAGGTTTCACTGAAGCACAGTGCAGCAGAGTTTGAAAAGTCCTTGTTGGTGCGGGTGAGGAGAAGAAGTTCATCTGTTTTGTTAGGAAGGGAACGGACATTTGCGAGATGAATGCTTGGGAGCGCAGTCCGAAAGCCGCACGCGCGGAGCTTCACCAGGGTGCCGGCGCATTTCCCTCTTCATGCGTCTTTTTATCTTATCTAAAAAGTTAATGCCACCCAAAAACACAACATTACCCTTACTATACATTAAGTAATTTCTAACTAATTTAATTTAACCTGTTGGTATAGCTTTTATGTTATAAATATTAACTTTTGGTGGAACAGGGAGAAAAAAGGGACTTATTTCTGACAGTTATATCAGCATTGTTCCAGAGGAAAATTTTGTGTGGAGAAAAACTATGGACAAAACACAATTTCCAAGAAAGAAGACATTGTTGATGAAAATTAGATAAGGCAATGGGTAACTTGCTGGGTGAAAAATTGCATTTCAATAAGAAGGACAGGCCACCAAGTTTCTTAAATATATTATTTGGAATGAAAAACCATAATGACTTCTGATTTGCAAGACATCTCTTCAGCCAGTTTATTTTAAAGGTGTTTATGGTGTCCACGAAATCTATAAAATCAAGGCCACCCTCACCTCTAGAATTAGAAAGAATTTCTTTCTTTAATTTGTGGGGCCTATTTTTCCAGATGAAATCCAAAAAGTATCTATTAACCTCCTTTATAGTCTTGTCATTAATATATAGGGAAAGGGCAGGGTATACAAAGCGAGAGAGTCCCTCTACCTTAAACAAAAGCACTCTACCAAACAACGAAAGATCTCTCTGAAGCCAAATGTTAAAGATGTTTTTAGTTTTTATCATTTTCTCATAAAATTTTAAATGATGTCTGGTTATTGGGTTTTTAGTAATATGAACACCCAAATATTTTACACAGTTTTTAACTGGAATATTTTCTAACATGTTTCATATTTACGACTCTTGATCGGGCTGCCTCTGACGTGATACCCGCGATAGCCAATGAGAGCGAGCAAGCGTCACCTAACGGATGTTGCGTATGCTTCTATTGCTGAAACCTGGCAGCCACAAAACATGCCATGAAAGCAGAGAACATCACCCATATTTTTTTTTATACTTTGTTTTTCACTGTGAAACAGAATGCGCGCCAGGAGAGCCAGCTGACAACGTTGATTGTCCTCTATTTGTTTTTCTTCTCTAGTCACATTTGATCTCGCGAGTCTCCGTGAGATCTCGTGTCACTGTGAAATCATTCCTACAATCAACAAGTGTGTGGTCTCATGGTCTGGTCGAATCATCTAGTGTGCAAGTTCAGAGGATTATAAGGCTAAAAATCGGTTGAACTGACTTCATGTCTGTGGTCTCCCATGGTTTTAAAATCGGTTAAGATTTGAAAATCGTCTAGTGTGCGGCCAGCCTTAATTGCATGCTACTTATTAAATGAAAATGTATTATGGTTTAAACTTATGCTTAAATTTATATTTAAATTTATGCTTTGCTGACCCACTTGAGTACATCTTTATATGAAATTTCATAATTACTTCTATTATCTTTGAAATATGGTTAAAGGGGTCATGATTTCTTCACACAAGTAATCGATTATTTTTTCCTGATCTTAGACCTTAATAGGGGTCTTTGAACAATTTAAAACATCCTGCAAGTTTTATAGCTTAAATGTCCTCCTCGGTGCAAAACAAGAGCATTTATTTAACCAAGTTCCAATTACGGCCCATTTGGAGATTGTGGAACTTGTGACATCTCACTGGCAAACAAATTTGCATATGACCACCTCTAGAGCAAGACAGTGACAAATCATTTTACATCATCTCACCACTGGCCACGCCCACTGGTCGCTTGACAGCTGACACTGTCTACACGGAACATCAACATCACCTCGCCACAGAATTTAATTTCTGACATACCCTACGCACTTGAGCTTCTCCCTACAACAGGACAAATGGAAGAGTGAAGGAACATTCGCTTTGATGTGTCCAGTTTAAAAAATGTCCCAGATCATGTTGGAGGATTATATGTTCGTTTGAAGAATTTGACTGACGTTTGTTTAGTAAATGAGGCACAGTGTAATGGAGAGTTCACAAAGAAACTTTTGTTGAAAGAACAAGCAGCCAGCTGTATTAGATCTGACAGAAGCTGCATTTCAAAGCCTAAGTAAACAATTTCATAACACTTTGTCTGTAAATTACGGTTTTATATGGATATGTTGTTTTTAAAACACATACTCACATGCAATAGCAGGGGCGTTGATACTTTTCCCCATTCAACTGTATTAGCCAATCACAATAGGCCCTGTTTTACTGACAAGCCATAAAGGACACTCCCCTAAAACTGTTAATTTCAGACAGAGGGCCAGAATGAGTGTTGAAAATATGTCATGAACCCTTTAAGGTGTACTGCTAAATATAATGTACTGACAAGCATTTATGGTAAACTAAAATATATAATTTCTATTGAAACATGTATGTGTATTTAAATATATTTGAATTACACATTCGACATTACAAAGTGCATTTAAGTGTGTTAAGGAACAGTCATTAAAGTGTACTCATTTTAATTACATTTATTTTATTTCATTAAAATGAATATCAGCAATACAGTTTGCTATGCTTAAGATTTGATGTACACAACAAGTGCACATTCAATACAATTAAGCACTCTTCTTTTTCGCAAGGGGAGATTCCAGTCAAGTTTACTGAGACAAAGGGGGATTATTTAAGTCAGTTCTGCACTGTCTGAGGACGATGAACTCTACTATGTGTGTGCTAAACAAGACAGTGCTGCCTCGTTGTAGGCTTTCTATTTCTGAAGCCATCTGCCGCAGCCTGATACTGAAGTATGCGACAGATTTCGCTCTAACAGATACATCAACACAACCAGGCAGCCATTCAAATGAAAATAATCCATTCCATCAAAATCTACTGCAGCACACAAAGCAGACAAAGGAGATGGCATCCGTGTCAGAACAAAGTATGAAATGTTTGTTTCATCACGCTGCAGGCCTTGACAATAGACAAATATCAGGATGTAGCCGTCAGTCAGTCATGATACAGCTGCAGAGGAAAAAAAAAACAGACAAATTACAGCTAATTGCAAGTTGAAAAATCAGGAAAGAGGGGGGCGGCAATTTTGTGTTCCAAACCCAGTGCATAAAAGCCTTTGAGAGGGCTGGCGGATGATCACAACGAGCCCGCGTGCAACCCTTACCATATTGCCAACACCTTTTATGGGCAGAGGAAGGCTGTAACTGCCTATCACTATATTAACAACACAGAGAATGCTCGTTTCCTAGCAGCAAAGCACAAGCTAAAAGACATTTAATCACAGACAGCAGGAAGCTATTAAAACATGTAAAATGACGGGTCCGTTTCATACACATTCATTTCATTGTTAGAGAAATCCTTCCATGAGTGACATTTGATTGATTATTTTTTTATGTGGATGGAAATCCAGTGTTAAACAAATAGAAAAATACTCAATTTTCAGTTGCCTCAAGTTATCACATAATAAAGGTTGAAGGAAACTGAATGTTTATGGCCGGTAATGCTGAATGAAAATGAGGTCTAGGATATACAGTAAAGCTGGAAAGAGGATGAAATGAGTTAATGGTGCTTTTAAAAACAGGTCTAATTTACCAGAGATATGTTTTCACTTTGAAACCGAAATGTCATAAAATGTCCAGTGACAGCGGAATGTGAAAATATATATAGGAATCTAAATAAAGCGAATTGCTGAGGACTATAATCAGCCGTGACAAGCAGGCAGATGTCTGCATAAACAAATTACACAGTAGTGCAGGCTCTCAAATAGCAAATATATCCTGATTTATGCATAAAGACCCTTTCGCACCAAATGCAAGACTAAAAAGTGAAACAAATGGCTGCCGAATGGTCTATTCACACCAAAAGCGAAAACAAATATCTGTTGATCTAGACAAAAAGCAAATGCACAACAGTACATCAACACCTTTCAGCTGGTCTGCCACCTGGCTCTCAAGACGATGATTATAACCCACCTCCTCGAAGAAAACAGTTAAAAGTCTCAGAGAACTATATGACACAAGACAAGTAAGCAAGATCAATATGTCTAGTGACAGCGGTAAATATACAGTGGTATGTGTTTGGAGGCACATGATTTAGTATTTAAAATCTATTCTAAAATATCAAAGAGAAACTATAACATTTACATACTCTTATGAAGAAACACCATGAAAAAAACAGAAAAGAAAAGTTTTTAGGGCTGTCAATGTGATCACAAATAAAATCACACTGAAATCTACACTGCAAAAAATCTTTACAAAAAAATGGCTCCCACTCCCCACCCTCGCCCTTCCCCTCCCCTTTCCCATGGTTCGCCCCTTCTACCTCTATACTTCCCCTCTTTTTTCTCACCCCTCCCCGACCCCTCTTCCCTCCTTCCTTCCCCCCCCCCCTCCCCCCTCATCCTTTTTCCCCCCTTTCCTCCTCCCCTCTCACCCCCCCCCTATGTTAAAATGACCTAAAATAAATAAAAACTAAATACACACCTATTTTTTGGTTTCCAATTAACTTGTTAGTAGTTATATGTAAGTTATCCATGTATTTGTATTGTGATACAACACCACCCGCCATGGTTACACATTGCTACTTTTTTCCCCCCCCCCCACCATGCCCCCCCTCCACTGCCAATTTTATAATAAAACTGAGGTAATAATGAGGCTGTATATTCTTACATCTGTATTATTATGCAATACCGAGTAGTAAAAGTAAAAAAATTGATTTTGTGACATTAATTCATTAACATTTAATCAATCTAATTCTCAACAAAACGCCGTTTTCAATCACATTATCAATCATATTATGATGCACCATCCACACCGGGCGGAACGTCCTGATGACTAATTTTACTGTTTTGATGGAATTTATAATTTACCTCATCTGTCTTTACTAAAAGAAATCGCGGGTAACGCATTACAATAAGGGTACATGAATAATCATGTACTAATGCCTAAATTAATAATTAATTCATCATATGCTAATGATTATTAAAGGTGTTAACTAGTCATGAATTAATGAAGAGCTATCCTTTACTACAACTGGAGTCATATGGATTCAGGCATGAATAACAGCAGCCTTGACTACATGTTAGTACATATTTGATAGTTAATGCATTAATTAACATGGGTAAACTAAATCAAACAGCCTCTTTAAGAAGGAATACAAAATACTCTGACTTTGAAATGAATTTAAATAATTAAATTCTATCATAGGTTGAGCGTTTGACATCTGCAGCATTGTTATTAACATTACTGAGTGGCAAAGGATTAGTTGATCCTCCTCATCAAGCACAGAAAATACTAAATACACTAATAACTAATCTTGTCTGTTTTGTGTTGTTCTCTTTCCCTTTAAATTCACCCTACTGTGACTTATATGCAGCTAAATAAATAAATAAACTCAAAACCCACAAATAATATTTGAACGATTCCAAAAGAAATGGCCAATCTAGAAACATGCAGGTAAGGTCAGAACGTTTGCTGGGTGTCAGTACAGTTCACTCTCCATCTAGAAGCAGGTCGTGATGATCCTGTACCTCCGCTCTCTGACTTCTCGAAAAGCCACACCACATCTCTTAATCGGGCTCAATACTCACTGTGTTAGTACATGTGCATTTGATAGAAAGTATAAAATAAATCATGAGCTGAGTTTAGTAAGTAGTTAACAGTTAATTAATTATGATTGGGCCCCCTCAAGTAAAGGCATGTCAAAATAATGCATTAACAAGCCATGAGTAGATGTTAGTGTATGGATAGTTAATAATTAATTAATTATTATGGGCCCTCTCAAGTAAAGTCATGGCAAAATAATGCATTAACAAACCATGAGTTGATGTTAGTTTATGGGTAGTTAATAATGAGTTAGTAATGATGGGCCCCTCAAAGTAAAGTCATGACACAATGACACATTAACAAATCATCAAATAAAATACCATTAATGTTAAACATGCAGAAAGAGTCATCTTTATTCCTTTAAACAGGATCATCATTTAAAGGGAAAGAGATCAACACAAAACAGACAAGATAATTCATTAGCGTATTTAGTATTTTCTATGCTTGATGAGGAGTATCAACTAATCCTTCGCCAACCAGTAATGATTATGACAATGCTGAAGATGCCAAAAGCTCAAATTATGATATTAAATTATTTAAATTCATTTCAAAGTCAGAGTATTTTGTATTCATTCTTAAAGAGGCTGTTTGGTTTAGTTTACCAATAAATGTTAATTAACGCATTAACTATCAAACATGTACTAACATGTAGTCAAGGCTGCCGTTATTCATGCGTGAATCGATACGACTCCAGTCTTAGTTAAGGATAGCTCTTCACTAGTTCATGATTAGTTAACACCTTTAATAATCATTAGTATATGATGAACTAAGTAATAATTTAGGCATAAGTACATGATTATTCATGCACCCTTATTGTAAAGTGTTACCAAGAAATGAATTTTACTAAAACAATTTATAACAATTGTTTTAGTATAACAATTTATCTGTAAAAATATTATATAGATTTAAACTGTAAATTATATGGTAATTTATATTTTTTACTTCTTAAACACAGTGAAATTACATATACATCAATGTTAAATCATTTATAATTTTGCTAACACTTTACATACGTTTTTAGTAATTGGTAATAAATATGTTAGTTAATATATTAACTAATGTTTAACTAATGAATCTTATTGTAAAGTGTTACCATCATTTTTCTCCCTATATGGTAAAGTAACTTACAGTTAAACAATTAGCAGGTTTTACTATTTTTCCAATCTTTATTCATGAAAATGTCTAGCAATTTTTGTACAGTAAGAATCCACTGCATAGAGCCATTCAAAATCGTATTTGCAATGAATATTTTTGATTGGTATGAATAAACCATAAAGGTTTATGAGCTCCACAATAGTCTTTAATCTCTAACTATGAAGTGATGCTTCCCTGGATTTTCTGAAGCATAATACTAGTTTTCAGTCAGGTATAGAACCTTTGAGCACAACTTATAGAGATGCATTTTTCTTACAATGACCATTTTTCAACATGGCAGTCTTTTGATCGGTGGGAAAAGAACAGTTCTAGCTGAGCAGTAAAGGTTGTGGTTAGAAGAAAGGTCCCTAAAGAAAGCAAGCAAGAAGTGAGAGAGGTCCTGCACTGAGACTGGAGTACAGAGCAAAATGCCAGTGTGTCTTTATTATGAAAGCCTGTTTCTGCCACAGAATAATAAAATAAAAGGTGTAAGAGCAAAATTACTTTTCTTCTTTTTTTCTTTTTTTATTCCATGGCACAAATGGACTTCAATAGTTTATCAGCAAGCACATGATGTCCCAAATACCATAATGACTGCAATGATGACTAATGAATCATTAGGCATATTTATAACCTTGCAGAAATGTTTCTTCTTCTAAACAGCACAAGAGTGTCAGAGATGCAGGGACAGCATAGACAGCAGAATGTTACGTGTTGCATGAGGGGATGCAAAGGAGGAAGTGAAGAACGTCCCTGAGAGGGAGACCAGACAGCTGGTGTTACAGAATGAAGAGTGACGCATTACAAGGTTTTGTAATGAAGGCCGTAAAAATGTAGTTGAAGTGTTGCAGGAATTATGTGATATTAAAGAAGGAAAGCAATTCCTTGTAAATGTCCAATCAAATTTTGAATAAATATCTCAGAGGCAAATTTACTAAACAGTTGCACAAGATTTCAGTGCAAATACAACGTTATTCACTAACCACATGCAATCCTGTTGAGCCAAGTGCTAAATGGCCTGAAATAGCATGGGACCGTGAACACTAAAATTCAATTAAAGTTAAATTAATTAATTCTTGAGTGTGTAATCTTTAAATGTTGTACACATTATGAATTCAGAATAAATGTGAAGCATTTAACATATATAATAATAACTAAATAAAATTAAGTAAAAATCTGAATTTTTGAAAAAAAAAATCATAAGTTAAGCAACAGGGTTAATATGCATAAGCATAAACATATTCAGACAAACATGCCTCTTTTGCAAATTAGGCTCATTATAAAATTCACCTTATTCACACAATTCAGATAACAAATTTTACTAATAAAAGAGTACCATAAAATACCATTTCTAATCTTTATATACTTGTTATGGGGCTGACAAGATGTGAGACGTGCGGATCCATGTGCACGCTTTTAATTAAAGCAGAAGAGGTCAGAAACACTCGAACAATGGCAAAGAGGTACATGGCGGGCAAGACACAAGAATAATCCTAGGGCTAGTGTAGGTCAACGATCGGCGAACAGAATCAAAAAGGCGAGACTAGCGGGAAAAATCCAGGAAAAACAGGCAAAGATCAGAAACCGAGAAAAACAGACAAGGCAAAACTAGGCTAAGGCAGGGAAACTAATGAGGGCTCTGTAAAGTAGCTATCACTGCTGGCGATAAGCGCATACAATACTCGGCAGTTTGAAAGGGATCAGAGTGAGTGTTATATAGTGAATGTGTGATTGGATACAGCTGTCTGCAATCAGTGCTGTGTGCAATCAGTAAAATGAATGATGGGATATGTAGTCCGGGATGATATGCAACAGTTTGTGTAGTGCGAGAGTCAATGTAATGGAAAGGGTGACATCTGGTGGGGAATAAACGGAAGTCCATGGACGGAAATTTTTTTCTGTTAGTGACACTACTTTTTAAAAGTTTGGGGTCAATAAGATTTTTATTTATTTATTTAATGAATACTTTATTCAGCAATGATGCATTTAATTGATCAAAAGTGACAGGAAAAACATTTATAATGTTCAAATTTATAATTTTTTATTATTTCACATATAATATGCTGTTCCTTTGAACTTCGAGAACTCCGGAGAGAAGAAAAGAAATCATTGGTTTCACAAACATAGTAAGGCAACAAACTGTTTTTAACATTGAGAATATAGAAAATTATACTTCAGCATATTAAAATATTTTCTAAAGGATCATGTCACACTGAAGACATTTTACATTTTAAAATATGAACAGGTGAACAAAAATGAACAGTTATTTAAATTGTAATAATATTTCTCAGTATCACTGTTTTTACTGTATTTTGATCAAATAAATGCAGGCTTGGTGCGCCTAAGAGACTTCTTTCAAAAGAATTTAAAAAATCTTACGGGTCCCAAACTTTTGAACTGTAATATGTAACAAAGTACCATGGCATTGCCTTATAATGCAGTACAATCACTGTGTCATAGTAGCAACATAATAACAGGGTTGAATTTCTGCAAGACAACACATAAAGTTGACCTGCTGTAAGCTTCTGAAAATGAGGGACTCAGTCAAATAGCTTACAGTAAGTTCAACAATAACAAGCATTAATAATGATCATATAAAGCAAATCCAACAGCAAACAACACAGAAATACAAAAATAAACCTACATGCTAGTTACTATATATTTTCAAAGTTTTCTATCTAATATAAGATAATTTAGTGTTCAGTGGGCAACTAAGAAAACATTGTGTATAATATGCAGTACATTCAGAAGGTGCACAGAATAACAGAAACACAACAGGTTCACTTTGAAATAATTATATCACAATTACAAATGTAGCTGCAGAGATGAGTCACATTAATTACTTCAGGTTCATTTGTAAATTATCAGTATGTGACAGCTATTTAAAAAGTGTGACAATTAGCATTTTGATATGCAAGTTTTCATATCCTCATGAGACAGCTAAAAAAAAAAACTTCCAAAGAGGACAAACAAGCTTGTGCTTGTAATGCCAGTTATTTCTGTGATAAATAGAGCAGTTTCATGAATAATGACATCATATTCCAGCCAAATCCATTTTATTTGTATAGAGCCTTCCGTTAATACATATTGTTTCAAAGCAGCTTTAGAGAAAATCATCCCTTAATGCCTCCAGTGAGAGAGCCAAACATGGAGAAACAGCAGTGGTGAAAGGCACCAGCGGTAGCTATCCAAAGCTCATCAATACAGACAGACTGTCACTTCACAGTCTGGTTGCTAAGTGCAACAAAAGCACAGCCTCAAAAATGACCACAGAAATAAATAAGGTCCACTGTGACACAATCACCACAAAAACTGTACATTGAGCTTCACAAAACTGACATTTATGGCAGAGCTGCCATTCAGAAATCACTTGTATCCACGGCAACATACAAAGACCCATAACTTGCAATAAGAAGCTCACAACATGGAGCCCAGAAGTAATGAAGAAATACCTAAAATAAGTTAATGTTTAAGTTAATTTTCAATCATTTAACAAAATATTTGCATGTTCACAGTTCTGCAGTGTTGGTTAATGGTCACATGTCATGCAGGTAAACATAACATTTCATATTATTTTGGTAGGTGTGTAATTTTGAATGTATTTATTTTAAAATTATTTCAGGCAGGACCACTCTGTTTGATTAAGATTATTGTAGAGGTCCTGAACATTATTTTGGCAGCAGGCTTCACTCTGAAGGATTCAGATTCTGAGCTGTCCACAAGCAACCCTCACTGAGGTTTGAAACCCCCGAAGCCTAATTCAATTACCAGAATTGTTTTATGTGCAACAACAGATATAAACTTCTATGCAGAAGTGATACAGGTCTGTAAATGAGACTGGAGAAGATTAAGAAACGATTAGCTGATAGATGATTCCTGTGGACAAGACGCTAAGTGATCATGCCTGTATAAGGAGGAGTTGGGGATGAAGTGAGTTGTGCATGTCTGTGCAATAGATTAAGGTGTGATTTATTATAATCTTATATTATAATAAAGTGTGAGTGTGGATGCACTTACATTTCTTATTTAATTGTAGTAGGAGGAGTTCACATCAGCTGAGTGTCAGCTGATGCTGGCTGTCACGCCGTGGTCTGCTTAAACTTACACTTGAGCTCCATTCATCACTCAAACTACATTTCTTTATTTTAATTTGACATGTTAATGATTTAATTACTTAGTAGCTTTTTGTTAATCTGATGAACCACCTACAGTTCTCTCACAAACCCCAATTTTTGTTCTATATGTTGATCATAGAGTGGATCTATATGAGAAAGCATGCTGGATAGGTCAGGCTGCAACCTTGACAGTCCTAGTTTGATCACAAGATGTAATCCACAACAATTTGTAGCATGTCTTGATAAAAGCCTTGATTTTTACAAATAAACGTGGATCTTACTATAGCAAATGGCATGTGTCAGTTTCAACGTGAGGCATTATAGATAGTGAATAAATAATATACGAGAATGTAAATGTCACAAAATCGCTTTTTAATATTGAAATACAACAGAACATAATACTGTTGTCAGAGCGTGCCTACTGTGTCGGAGCGAGGAGACATAGGAGCATTTACAATGAACAGTCTTTATTAATCAATAGGACAAGGAACACACACGTAGCACCAGGGAATGACGTTTAGACAGGACACAAGACTCAGGAAAACACAGGGCTTAAATAACAAAGAACTAATTAGATGATTAATGAACACAGGTGGAAACCAATGGAACTTAAAGGGAACAGGAACAGGAAAACCAAATATGGGCAGGAAACACGGGAGAAACTAGGTCATGGAAGGCACATGGGGAGAAAAACACAACACAGACAGGACTGACCATTACTCCCCCTCCCAAATATAATATCAAATAATTATTTCATATATATATAAAGATAACCAGTAACACTGATAATATACCGTATTGTCATCTGCATCTTGTCATATATTGTTGTCAGGTAAAACAATTCCATCAGACTGAATTAACTTATGTATTTATTTCATTTTGTTAATTAAATTAGCTAAATAAAATCTGCTGCAGACACATTTACATGAGCGATTCTGCAGGTGTCCCTTTCACCTTGCCTCTGAATGGCTTATATTCACAGCTGTCTTCTTTAAACCTTCTTATTCAGCTGGTTGGCAGAAAAATACAATTTGGGATTATTGGCTTTATTAGAGATGAAAAAAAACACTACATTTAGGCATGTTTTTAATTCTAAAAATACCCAAATCTACTGGAAATACAGAATGATAATGCCCTATTAAATCCTGTTAAACTGAAGAAAACAGTCAAATGCCTGAGTAATGAAATATGAATAGTTCACCGAGGGGGGAAAAAACACCCAAAAGAAGATCTTTTAAAAAATAAAAGTCACTGTGATTCAGTGTTGTTTTGGACCCCATGACTTTAACTGTATGTACAAAAACATTCTTCAAAATATCTTCTATGTTCTGCATAAGAAATTATTCATTAAGGTTTGGAACATCATGATGATGAGTAAATGATGACAATTTTCATTTTTGGGTAATTTTTTCTCAAAGAAATGCATTCTTCCTTCTGAAGAATAATGTAGTATCTCACAACACACAAAGAAACCTTTCTGACTCTTCAGCTGTTTGACTTATAATATATTGTTGACGTATAATATATTGTTAGGTATACTTTGTTTTCCTGTGTACATTGTTACTTCCAGTTCTATTATTGATTTTAAACACTTGGTATGTATGAGTAATTTAAAAACACTAAACTATTTTTCGTCCAGGGGCTCTTGAGTGTTTGGGGGTCTATGTTATGCCTTGTTAAGTTGAGGGTAATCACATATTGATCACTGGCTATGTAGCATTTCATTAAAATTGCACTTGACACGGCTATTAACCCTGGATCCCTCAGCAATCTGTGTAAATAGGCTGGTGTAGTGCTGTACTTCTGTTGAGTGGCATTGTGCCTGGATAGCTACAGTATGTTGTCTGTTTTTTGTTTATGTAGGTGAATCGTAGGCCTGCTGCACTGGTAAGGAAATAAATGAGTTTGGATAACAGTGTACTTTATACGCTTAAAGGGACATTGACATTCCATGTCATTACGAACCTGTATGTATGTGCAACTCAAGACATTTTGACTGTTTTTATGTCACAGTGAAAGTCAATGGGTCTCATTAGCTTATAGGATAATTGTGTGGATTATTCATATTTATATGCACAGGATAACGTCTTGTGAAAAAAAAAATCACCTAATTCACAACTCGTGTATACGCACATGAATTCGTTCTTAACCTCAATGTAATGTTAATGAATTTGGAGCACTCTTAATGAGCGCCTCAGTGCAGGAGGTTAGTAATTTGCATAAAACACGATTTGCCAAAACCATCTCCATACAATGGCTTTCCAAGCAACATTTCCTTTGCAACCTTTCATCACTCTAAGCAAATATGACTCTCTCTCTCTTTATGTGTTTGTGTGTTTTGAATAGGAATATTTTGCCATGTTGACATACAATACAAAGAGAAAGAAAATATAGCTGCTTTTCCACCATCGGGTCAAACATTCCTAAGAATGCTAAGGAACGGTTCCAGTCATGTTTCCACTTGAGCTCGGTTTGGCACGCCACAATTAGGAACCGTTCTCAGCCCGGAAATGCGTGTAGTGATGTCGCCACTCAGGATTGGTTACTTGTTTGTTGTTTGGCTATTAGTTTCTCTCTGTAGCTGGCTAGGTGCACTATTTAAGCAAAATAAACTGAAATATCATCCTCCATAATCTGGTCACTATTTACATCTCATACTGTAGTCACGGCCTAATGGTTAGACAGTCGGACTTGTAACCCAAAGGTCGCGGGTTCGAGTTACGGTACCGGCAGGGATTGTAGGTGGGGGGAGTGGAATGACCAGCGCTCTCTTCCACCATCATTTCCACGACTGAGATGAGACCCTTGAGCAAGGCACCCTGGGTGCCGCAGCAAAAATGCTCAGTATGCATTTGTTCACTTCTCACTTCTGCGTGTGATCATTAACCGACATGAGAGAAATGTGAATGTGTCATAAAATTATTAATATTTAAATATCAACTTAAAATCTCAGGTGGACTTCAAGTAAATATTTTAAGTCTAAATAATGTGATGATTATAATCCATAAAAAAGTATCTACAATCTGATTCTAAGCATTTAAAAAATCTAATAAGTAATTTTTTTAATCTGATTATCCTAATTAATCACAATTACAGTGGGGAAAAAAGTATTTAGTCAGACACCAATTGTGCAAGTTCTCCCAATTAAAAATATGAGAGAGGCCTGTAATTTTCAACAAAGGTATACCTCAACTATGAGAGAAAAAAAAAATCCAGAAAATCACAATGTAGGATTTTTTTAAAGAATTTATTTGCAAATTATGGTGGAAAATAATTATTTGGTCAATAACAAAATTTCATCTAAATTCTTTGTTATATACCCTTTGTTGGCAAAGACAGAGGTCAAACGTTTTCTGTAAGTCTTTACAAGATTTTCACACACTGTTGCTGGCATTTTGGCACATTCCTCCATGCAGATCTACTCTAGAGCAGCAATGTTTTGGGGCTGTCGCTGGGCAAAACGGATTTTCAACTCCCTCCAAAGATTTCTATGGGGTTGAGATGGGGACTGGCTAGGCCACTCCATGACCTTGAAATGCTTCTTACGAAGCCATTCCTTCTTTGCCCGGGTGGTGTGTTTGGGATCATTTTCATGCTGAAAGACCCAGCCACATTTTCATCTTCAATGCCCTTGCTGATGGCCGGAGGTTTTCACTCAAAATCTCACGATACATGGCACCATTCATTATTTCGTTTACACGGATCAGTCATCCTTGTCCCTTTGCAGAAAAACAGCCCCAAAAACATGATGTTTCCACCCCCATGCTTCACAGTAGGTATGGTGTTCTTGGATGCAACTCAGCATTCTTTCTCATCCAAACACGACAAGTTGAGTTTTTAAATAAGTTCTATTTTGGTTTCATCTGACCATATGACATTCTACCAATCCTCTTCTGGATCATCCAAATGCTCTCTAGCAAATTTCAGATGGGCCTGGACATGTACTGGTTTAAGCAGGGGGACACGTCTAGCACTGCAGGATTTGAGTCCCTGGCGGAGCAGTGCGTACTGATGGTAGCCTTGTTACTTTGGTCCCAGCTCTCTGCAAATCATTCACTAGGTCCCCCCGTGTGGTACTGGGATTTTGTTGTTGACCCCACGGGGGGAGATCTGCGGGGCCCAGCTCGAGGAGAGATATCAGTGGTCTTGATGTATTCCATTTCTAATAATTGCTCCCACAGTTGATTTCACACCAAGCTGCTTACCTATTGCATATTCAGTCTTCCCAGCCTGGTGCAGGGCTACAATTTTGTTTCTGGTGTCCTTTGACAGTTCTTTGGTCTTGGCCATGGTGGAGTTTTGGAGTGTGACTGTTTGAGGTTGTTGACAGGTGTCTTTTATACTGATAACGTGTTCAAACAGATGCCATTAATACAGGCAATGAGTGGAGGACAGAGGAGTCTTTTAAAGAAGTTGTTACAGGTCTGTGAGGGCCAGAAATCGTGCTTGTTTGTAGGTGACCAAATACTTATTTTACCGAGGAATTACCAATTAATTCTTTAAAAATCCTAAAATTTGATTTTCTGGATTTTCTTTTCTCATTTTCTCTCTCATAGTTGAGGTATACCTATGAAAATTACAGCCCTCTCTCATCTTTTTAAGTTGGAGAACTTTCACAATTGGTGGCTGACTAAATACTTATTTTCCCCACTGTATGTGAAATAATCAGAGGAAATGTCTATGTAATAGTGTGCTTATTGCATATGGGTGGTTTCAAAATTTTTTCATAAATTTACAATACATGTTAGAATGAAAGCAATTGATGAATCATTATTTGTTACTGAAAACATTTGTACGCAGATTTCACACACACATTTGTACGGTTAGTGATGAGACCCATGGTTTCTTTTGTGTTCCACAGAAGAAAGTATAAATGATCTCATTACAATTTAAAAGAAAAAGACCAAAACAAAGATTATATTGTAAAATTACATTTTTATATATATATTTTCCTCAGGCCAAGGCACAGCCAACTTTGTCCTCATTTGTTGTTGTTTTTGACGCTGTAACAATGAACAATTTACAATTATATTATGTTTCAACTTGTAACTAATTACCATAACTTGACCAGATTGGTTTATAAATGCTGAGCTGTTTATGTAGGAGGGAGATAAAGTCCTAATGGTGGCAGTAAAAAAGGCAGGCAGAGTGGGCAGAAGAAACAGATGGTTAGTGCTTTGGAGAGTTGGAGAAGAAGGTTGGCATGTCTGAATCTAATGCCATGCAGTAGAGAGAGGAGGCACGTCAATGATGTAATGAAGTCCTCTCCTCACCTCCTCAAGAGAGTCGCTTTAATCTAAAGCCATCGCTGCACAGCTCTTCCCTGACAGGTGCAGGAAATGCAATCAGCATTGCATGCCGTCCCAGAGAGTACTCCACTAGAGTAAAGCCATGAATTAAACGCCTTTTCCACTGTTCATGTCTGAGTTCCCGGTCTCTCAAACTTAACGTACAATGCAAAGTGCAGTAAGAGAACATGACATCCTGAATAATTAATTTACTGAAAATAGCAATTATTTTGAGAGGTTTTCATGAACAGAACTGATAGAGAAGAGTAGAATATTAATATACAGAATATTCCAGCTGTGAGCACAAGCCATTTGGCAGTGTTGATATTTTGGCATTTTGAATAAATATTACTTCTTTCGCATGACTGATTGAAACAAAGACGAATAATGTGCCATTATGTACAATGCACTGCTAGCAATTTACTAATGGGTGAGAATTTTAATAGAATAAATGACTCAGTTACTCAGTAATTTGTTGTGAAACAGTCTGTAAAGAGGAAGTCAGACGCATTTTTCCCTCTTGCGTTCAGTGTTAATTTACTGATCAAAGCCATAAATAAAATCTTTGTGGATGTAATTAGCTGAAGGCAAGATATATGTGGCTGAAATCAATGGATGGTGTTATCTGTGCTGAAATATCTAGGACAGTGCGGTTTGTTGGCCAAAAAGGGTTATGTCCCCCAAAATAATGACTCATTTTTTCATTGAAGTTGTAAAAATATTAATGCTTTCCGTCCTCTTCGGTTATGGATTATGGATGTTTCCCTTTTGAGTTCCATTTCACTATTATCTCATATTAATGTTACTTTATATTACCCGTTAATATAAATAATTAATGCATAAAATGTTATTTATGTCTGTTCATGGGCTGCTGATCCTCTTTTGATTTTACAGCTCATCTAAAAGTGAAACACATTTTCTTAGAGTGAAAAAGAGTTATTTTAGCGTTTGTGAAATTTAAAAGCTACCTTCACACTTATAGGGAACGATCATCCTTCACACTAAACATGCTCAAGTACCTAAGGGAGCATGAAAATCACCAAAAATCTGGGGATTCAGTGGTCCAATGTAAACCTCAGTTATGCTATCTTTCATTGCTTTAAAGGCTCTGAAATGCATGAAATACAGATTATACTGGAGTCAGACATACACACGATGGAAGGCCATAACATTCAGGGCTATTCAACTGAAAACCCAGAGGAAGATAGAGACAGGGATAAAGCAGATCACAGGAAGAGCTCTGTCCAAACAACTGCACTGAAATCCCATTATCCAGTGTAGATGGTAACCAGTAGCAACACATTTACTTTGTTATAAAACCTTATTTGCATATAGGATACAGTGAGCACATTCCATGAAAGAGACATGGGAAAGGGCCTGAAACTTTATAAAAAATTTTATTTAATAAAGTTTTTTTTTTTTTTAATTAAAGTTTATCAGTTCTTTTTCAGCAAATGATCAGTGCTTTTTCGAAAATATCATATTTTAAAGGTCAAACAAAATATTATAGTTTTATTTTCTATATCAATTTTGTCTATGACAAAATACACAGCCAAGATAAATTATCTTTTTGTATATAAAACTCAATAAATAATTAATAAACAAAAAAAGTCAATAATTCAATAATATATCATGCCTAAATTATAACATGAATCATTTTAATTAAAATAAAATATATATCTAATGGGTCTCAAAATAATGGAATTGTGTCTCAAAAAAACAACGAGTAATCAATACCATAATTTCACTATAAACACACCATGCACCATCTTGACCACTATCTGAGCCTCTGAAAGTTTCCATCAGTTTCAGTCAATAAATCAATGTCAGACTGAGATTTGTTTGCCGCAGGAGAATGGGACACTTCTGACATCCCATGAATACAATGAGGATTAATTCTTAGCATGTCAGAATGTTCTAAAATAACTGCACAGAAATTGCACGCCAGCACAATATGTGCTGTATTTCAAAACATATTTTCGAGCATGCTGACTGAGCAATCATACAAAGATAATTTAAACTGATTCATTTATGAATCATTGAGTTTGATAAATTATTCAACTATTTTCACATTTTCCACTTCATTTATAAAATATGTGACCCTTATTAGTCGCCTGGCAATTTCTTTAATAACATTGATTAGAGTGACCATAACAGTAGTGGGCAAAATGGATGTCCGGCATAGGAAAATTGACATCTTCACCCTTTATTCAAACATTTTATTATTAAGGATTTTGTAAGCATATTGCATGGTTATGCTTGGAGTGTAAAACTAATGCACACCCTCAACTGTTTCATTTGTAACAATGTAATGTAACATGACAAACTGAAATTACACACAATGCATACATTTATTGAGTATTGCCCTGCATGGAGAATGACTGCTGTAATCAAAGGGAGAACCAACAAAATGTTAATAACTAATAGTATTCTTGTATTCAATGTAAGTTTTAATTCCTACAAGCATTTTGTTTTTATGGATTTTTTTGCATATAACTAAAACCCATATTCTATGGGTTTGCTTTTTTTGCAAAAACAATGTTGTCAGTTAAATACCAAGTCGGTGATATATTTTGATCTTGTAGAGTCATTAAAAGCGAATATTGAAAAATATCCTCTCTGTGCATCACTTTATGTCCTTAATACTTGCTGGGTAAAGGTAATGACTGAAATAGCGAATAGCATGCAGGCATTGTACGTAACTGACCAATCGTGAAGTGCAAGATGGTGGGATCTACAGAGAATCATCAAAGCAATGCAAATATACATATAATGTATGAGGACTGCAGAGAGCACATCAGTAAGAAAACAAAGACATTTAGTCAATTTAGGATTCCCGGCCTTGACTGGGAAAAATAAGATGTATGGTCACCATAACATTGACTAATATTTGTGTTTGGACCGAGGTCTGGTCACTGTACCAGAGGTTAGTGCTTAAATTTACCTGCCCAGTTAAATAACACAGATCCCACTATATAATTGATTACAAATAGCTCAGCTCAGTGCAGGATTGTTTGTGCCATGTCAGCTTTGAAGAGGAAGTTTAATTATATCCCAGAGGAACACTCACAGTACCTCCAATACAGTGAGGAACTGCAGGTCAGTTCCTGCGTCCCACTCTTCCTGTTGTACTTGAAGTAAAAGATCATTAGCATTCAACTCAGCACAAAGCAGCAAAAGCACAGGCTTATTTGGCCAATCTGCCGTATTCTTTTGAGCAGGAGTCAAGATAGTAAGATAGACTTGTCCCCATTTTTATTGTGTGAGTTCTAAGAAAACAACTGGGAGAGAGATCCGTGGATGACTACCGTCCTGCACTAGCACAGTTAAGTTTTTGTTCAAATCACAGCTGGATACACTATACAAACATTAGATTTGATATTTTATCCCAAAATGTCAGTGCAAACACATTTATCCCATCAAAATTCTCTAGCAAGAGCTGACATGCTGCAATCAACTTTCTCTGAGAGTTTGATGTCACAGAGCAGCAGCTACGACTGCTAAAGCGAGACATATTTCAAAGACGTCTGAGTCACTTCTGTAGCGCTGGGACAAGCAGCATTCATTCGGCTTGGGTCAATTGGAAAATCGTGTTAGGTTTACATCTAGATCTGAATGGTGCTGCTTACCGCGTCCTTGCAGCACCCTCGCTTTATTCATCTGTAGTATATCTTCCCACAACATCGGCCTCCTCTCCCACGGTAGTTAAAGAGCTTTTGTTTATGTGAAGTCAGAGGATCTAAAAGAACATCTTGCAAGTGCTAATCAAACAGTCTGAGAGCCAGAGAGCTTGTGATACCTAGATATGAAACCATATCAAAGCGCGAGGCCGTGGCTCTGTTCTTCAAAAAAGATCACTGGCTACCAACTGCACCTCATCAGCCAACACATAGCAGCAAACCTTGGCAGGAGTTGTACACTTCGGTGCACATTTAGGTATTTTAATTAACAGCATCGCTGTCAATTAATATTTCATTCTCTAATTAGCACAAGGACCTGACAACCTGCACAGGAGTCATCACATTTGACATATTTGTCAGAGCCTGTAATAAATTACCTCTTTTTTTGCTCTTTTTTTCTAGATTTGTTGTAAAAAGACAAAGTCTGCATTTTGCACTACTTTTCTGTATCAGCGCTGTATTGAGAGCCTGCTGGAGATGATGAAAAATGTAACTGATTAGGCCCACACAGAGACCTACGCAAATTTCTGCAGAAATCCAAGCATTCATAAATTTTTACACATCCCCCACATGCACATTGAATGTTTGTTTATGGCATATTTTTTGCCAATTTTTTATTATGCTTTCAACAATCAATAAGAGTTAAGAACTCTCTAGGGATGCACAATATATCAGCACCATACTGTATAAGCCAATATTAGCTCCTTTTTCATTTAAAGATATTGGATATTTAATAGTTTTCACCTGTTTTAAGATTTGGATAGCTTTTTTCATTATCTAGCACTAAATTAAAAGCATAGTGATATATTACAACAAAGATTTAAACGTAGGCAGTGATTCTCAATTGATTCCTAGGCGTCATGTGAAACAAAAATGGTCAAGGCCCCCTTGTATTTAATTGTTTATGATTCTCTGGATAAGGATTAAGGATAAAAGGATATAAAAGGATATATAAGGATATAAACATGTCAGAATGCCCATTTTTTTGTTTTTATTCAATTACATGACTTTTCCAGGTCTAGAAATCACACTTTGATAATTAGTCTCATATCATATATCATATCATATCATACCACATATCATATGATATATCATAGACAGTGGGAACCCCTGGTTATTAAAAGAAAAAGTAATACAAAAATTATTCATAAAAAAATATATACATATAGTTTATAAATATAGTTTAGTTGTTTTAGTTTATTTTAATGCTGGTCTTGTTTTAAATTTTATTTTAAAGTCATCTTGAGGCCCCTTGGGAAGTGTTTGGCCAACCAGCACTTTGGTTGAGAACCACTGCTTCAAAGGCAATTTCCATTTAAAGGGATAGTTAATCAACAAATTAAATTGTATTTCCTTATGCCTTTCTTTATTCTCTGGAACACAAAAGAAGATATTTTAAAAATAGATAAAAAATGTAATTAATTAAACATAGAAATCTACTTGAAGATAGTATAATATTAATGAAAATTATATACTGTATATATATATATTACGGCTACTCACAAATCAGGCAACCAACTGGACCTTATTTACACACGACACTGCTCCACTGATCATGTACTGGTTACTCCACTGCACACCTTGGATCACTTCCTCTTCACTCTTGACCTCAACATGGTTCCTGACACAACATACCCCTACACATGTCACTTTCGACGTAACCTACGCTCTCTCTCACCCTATCTGCTATGGTTTCATCTTTGCTTCCTCCCCATAAACAGTTAGCATCCATCTCTTGATGCTAACAGTGCTACTGATACCTTCTGCTCCACTCTTACATGTGTTTAGATACTGTCATGTTCTCCGCGAACATCGTTCTAAGCTCAGGGCTGCTGAAAGGGTATGGCGCAAATCAAAAAATCCTATTGACCTTAATGTTTATCAGTCACTCCTCTCTTCCTTCTCTGCTAATGTCGCCATTTCTCCTGCACTCACTCCCTTCACACTGGTGTTTTTCCCCCAGCATTTAGACAGGCTCGTATAACCACACTACTTAAGAAACCCACCCTTAACCCATCTCTTTTAGAGAACTACAGACCGGTTTCTCTTCTTCCTTTCATTACAAAAACACTTGAACGAGCTGTGTTCAACCAAGTCTCTGCCTTTCTCACACAACCTCCTCGACAGCAACCAGTCTGGTTTCAGAAGTGGACATTCAACCGAGACTGCCTTGCTCTCAGTTGTTAAAGCCCTAAGACTGGCAAGAGCGGATTCCAAATCTTCAATACTTATCTTGCTGGATCTGTCCGCTGCTTTTGACACGGTTAACCACCAGATCCTCCTGTCAACCCTATTGGCAAAGGTCATCTCAGGAACCACACTTCTGTGGTTTGAGTCTTATCTCTCAGATAGGTCCTTCAAGATATCTTGGAGAGGTGAGGTGTCAAAGTCACAACACCTAGCTACTGGGGTGCCTCAGGGCTCAATACTTGGACCACTTCCCTTCTCTGTCTACATGGCATCACTAGACTCTGTCATTCAGAAACATCGCTTTTAATATCACTGCTATGCTGACGACACTCAACTCTACATCTCATTCCATCCTGATGATCCGAGGATAGCTGCTCGCATCTCAGCTTGTCTAACAGACATTTCTTGCTGGATGAAGGACCATCACCTTCAACTCAACCTTACCAAGACAGAACTGCTTGTAGTTCCATCAAACCCATCATTTCATCACAATTTCACCATCCAGTTAGGCCCAAACATAACTCCTTCAAAAACTAGCTAGAAACCTTGGAGTTGTGATTGACTATAAGCTGAATTTCTCAGACCACATTTGCTAAAACTGCCCGGTCCTGCAGATTGCTTTATACAACATTAGGAAGATCAAGCCCTTTCTATCAGAACATGCTACACAACTCCTTGTTCAAACTCTTGTTCTGTCTAGGCTGGACTATTGCAATGCTCTCTTGGCAGGTCTTCCAGCCAGTTCTATCAAATCACAATTAATGCAGAACGCGGCAGCAAGATTAATTTTTAATGAGCCGAAAGAACGCACGTCACACCTCTGTTTCATCATTAATTTGCACTGGCTACTAGTAGCTGCTCGCATAAAATTCAAGGCATAAATGTTTGCCTAAAAAAACACCACTGGCTCTGCACCCCTTTACCAAAATTCATTACTTCAGAATTATGTGCCTCTAGAGCTTGCGTTCTGCAAGTGAACGGCGCTTTGTTGTGCTATCCCAAAGAGGCACAAAATCACTTTTAGACTTTTAAATTAAATGTTCCCTCCGGGTGGAATGACCTGACCAACTCAGTCCGAGCAGCTGAGTCCTTAGCCATCTTCAAGAATCGGCTAAAACACATCTCTTCCATCTTTATTTGACCCTCTAACTCTAGCACTCTCCATTTTATTTATATTCTTTAAATATAAAAAACAACTTGACCCTTTTAGACTTGCACTCTATTCATTCACTAACTGCTTGTTTTTCTTTAAAAGAAAACTAACACTAGCTTCTCTAATCTTTTTGCATTCTATATATTTGTTTTCTTTTTATTCTTCTACATTAATAATTGACTTTCTGATTCTGATTTAACAAAAGCAAAAAAAGGCTTCAAACACTAGCTTGCTCTATTATTTTTCTATTCTATCGGTTTTCTTTATTTATTATACAATTAACAAAAAAAAAACTTGCTACGTGTACTGCATTAAACTAACTGAGACTTGTTATAGCACTTGCATATCATTGCTATTTTGTTTATTTTGATTGCTTCCATTGTCTTCATTTGCAAGTTGCTTTGGATAAAAACGTCTGCTAAAGGTTATATTAATGAAATGAAAGGCCACTTAAGTGCACTTAAAGACAGTACAATTTAATGACTGTTTCTTAGCATTCTATAAAAATATACTTTAAAAAGTGCACTTTGTAATAATGTTGAATTAAAAGTTTTACATCAAATTAACACCTGCAAATTAAGAAAACATCTTCTTCAATTTGACAACACACACACTGCAAATACTCACAACACAAACAAAAAAAGAAACGCGCTGCAAAAACAGAAAAAACACGCCTACAAGTCTCCAAAACACCAAATACAGGAAACTCGCGGCAAATTCTCACAACAACAAACAAATACAGAAACGCACTGCCAATACAGAAACGCGCTGCAAATTCTTACAACACAACCAAATACAGAAACGCAAGTGCAGACCACAACACAACCAATACAGAAACGCATGCAACAAATAAAGAAATGCACTGCAAATTCTCACAACACAACCAAATACAGAAACGCACTGCAAATACAGAAAAGCGCTGCAAATTCTCACAACACAACTAAATAAATAAATGCGCTGAAAATAGGCTACAGAAACACGCTCCAAATTCTCACAACACAACCAAAAACAGAAACGCGCTGCAAATACAGAAACATGCTGCAAATACAGAAACACGCTGCAAATTCTCACAACACAACCAAATGCAGAAACGCGCTGCAAATTCTCACAACAAAAACTAAACAATAATGCGCGGCAAATTCTCACAACACAAACAAAAACACGCTGCAAATTCTCACAACACAAACAAAAACACGCTGCAAATTCTCACAACACAAACAAAAACACGCTGCAAATTCTCACAACACAAACAAATACAGAAAAGCGCTGCAAATTCTCACAACACAACCAAACAAAAATGCGCTGCAAATTCTCACAACACAAACGCGCTGCAAATTCTCACAACAAAAACAAATACAGAAACGCGCTGCAAATTCTCACAACACAAACAAATACAGAAACGTGCTGCAAATAAGCTTCCCTTAAACATTTTCGATGTGGTCTGTGCATATTTGCAGCGCATTTCGGTTTTTGTTTGTTTGTTTGTTTTGTATTTGCAGCATGTTTTGCAGCACGTTCTTTGTTGTGTTGTTGTATTCAGCGCGTTTGTATTTGGTTGTGTTGTTTGCGAAAACACAACACAACCAATGCAGGAAAATGACACTGCAATACAGAAACGCGTTGCAAATTCTCACAACACAAACAAATGCAGAAACAGGCTGCAAAAATTCACAACACAACCAAATACAGAAACGCGCTGCAAATTCTCACAACGCAAACAAATACAGAAATGAGCTGCCAATTCTCACAACACAACCAAATACAGAAACCCGCTGAAAATTCTCACAACACAACCAAACAGAAACGCGCTGCAAATGCTCACAAAACAAACAAATAAAGAAACGCGCTGCAAAAACAGAAACGCACCATAAATGCTCAAAACACAACAATCAAATACAGAAATGCACTGCAAATACAGAAACACGCTGCAAATTCTCACAACACAACTAAATAAAGAAACGCGCTGAAAATAGGCTACAGAAACACGCTGCAAATACAGAAACGTGCTGCAAATTCTCACAACACAAACAAAAACAGAAACACGCTGCAAATATGCACAGAACATGCTGCAAATATAGAAACACGCTGCAAATTCTCACAACACAACTAAATAAAGAAACGCGCTGAAAATAGGCTACAGAAACACACTGCAAATACAGAAACGCGCTGCAAATACAAAACAAACAAAAACAGAAATGACACGCAAATACTCACAACACGATCAAATACAGAAACGCACTGCAAATACAGACACGTGCTTCAAATTCTCACAACACAACCAATAAAGAAACGCGCTGAAAATAGGCTACAGAAACACGCTCCAAATTCTCACAACACAACCAAATACATAAACATGCTGCAAATAGGCTACAGAAACATGCTGCAAATACAGAAACACGCTGCAAATTCTCACAACACATCAAAGAAACGTGCTGCAAATAAGCTTCCCTTAAACATTTCCGATGTGGTCCGTGCATATTTGCAGCGTGTTTCGGTTTTTGTTTGTTTGTTTGTTTTGTATTTGCAGAGCGTTTCTTTGTTTGTGTTGTGAGTATTTGCAGCGAGTTGAGTTGCTTGTGTGGTTGAGAATTTGGAACTGATTTCGTATTGGTGTGTGTGCAACTGGGCAATATGTTTCTGTATTTGGTTGTGTTGTGAGAATTTGCAGCGTGTTTCTGCATTTGATTGTGTTGTGAGAATTTGCAGGGCGTTTCTGTATTGTTTGTGTTGTTGGCGAATTTGACAGCGCGGCGTGTGTCAAATTGATAAAGAGAGTTTCTAATTTGCAGTGTTTTTTTCTATTGCAGGTGTTTTTTCATTTGCAGCCACGTTGAGCTATTCAGCCACGTATAAAACACTGATTTAGGTATGTAAAGTACTTGATTGATTTACAGTTAAAGTTATATATTTTATCGTTCTAAATTGCCACTTCATATTAAAATTGTATTAGTATAAAAATAGTTAATACAAATACCAAGTTCAATAGAAATGACATGAAAGTATAATTTCATTTACTATAGATGTTTGTCAGTACATTCGGCAGCACACTAACTAACTATATTTTAAACACATTTGAAGTACTTATATAATTATATATAAAGATGCACTAAAACCCTACTTAGGTGGGTCAAAACGCACTTGTGTTAATAAGGCATTAAATATATTAAAATTATTTAAACTAAAATCCTCTAAAGTATATTATTTCTGTAATAAGTGCTCTTTTTAAAAGTATGCTAAAGTGCGCTGCTGATTATCTGCAGACTTTATGAACAAAACTACTTTGGATAAACTGATACATGGAGTTGCCGGTGTCAAAAATGTTCTAGATCAAACTTGCAAGGCATCTGCACCCTGACTATGATAGACTACATCCCTTAAGAGTTCCACAAAGACACAATGTCATTTTTTACACATCATTAAGCTACCCAAAGCAAACCTCCTCAACAATAAACTGTTGCCCCACTGTCATTACTATACTATTCTCCTTTTCGTCCCCCTCCATGCAGGAGAGCGCACCCATTCCCTATGCATTTCAAAACAGATGGTGAGAGACAGATATTGATACAGTCATGCGAACTGACTCATCATGGAAGTAATTTATCTTAATTGAGAAATGAACCTTCCCAGGGTGAAAAATGACATTAATTTACTATATGATTAAGTGAATAACTGACTAAGGTGGAATGAAGATCAAGAGCCACAAATATGAGCCGTGAATATCATTTTTTTAAGAACGTTCTGTAATGTAGACCACAGGGCCTGTTACAAATTTGCTTTCTACAATCACTCTTTTATATGTTCCTCTAAAGTTCTGCCAACCATGTCATTCTCAGCAAAGTTCTCTGATAGAGCATCATAAAATTACATGTAGATTAAAAAGGAAACTTAACTAATTGCAGAGCTTGCCAAGCTACATTCCCCATATACTAGAATCACTCTGGTGTTTTATTAAATGTTGCAACTCAAAGCCTGTGCAAACGGTCAGTTGGACAGCCAGAAAAGTGCACAAGCAAATTGCAACTGGGGCAATACTGGCAGTGCAGGAAAGAGCTAGAACAGAGTGTCCACTCAATTCCTGGAGGGCCAGAGTCCTGCAGCGTTTTGTTCCAACACACATACCATGTAGTTTTCAAATAAGCCTGAAGGACTTGATTAATTGGATCAGGTGTGTTTAATTAGGGTTGAATCTAAACTCTGCAGGAATTGAGTTTGACACCCCTGTTCTAAAACATGGCCTTTTTACTAAGGCTATGTCCACACGAAGCCAGAGCTTTCCCTATTCGATCTTTTTTTTCTCCTTGTCTCAAGAAATATCTACGTCCACACGAAACTGACACAAAACGATGTACTATACATGCCAGACCAGCATGTGGCACTGTAATTCTGCCACAGAGATAGACTAAAACTGGAGAAGAAAACTTGGATTATGCGTATAAACCTTACACGCGGTATACAAACAAACATGGAACAATACATTTATTAATCTGTGTTAACGTTAGTAATAAAAAAAAACAATAGTTCAGTGTTTGGTTTTTGTTTTTTTTTTTTTCTTTTCTGGTTTTGTTGCTGTTCAGGACCGTAGCGGTGTTGAATAGGGGAGAGACGTGGGCTGATGACGTCATCGTTTCAGAAAATATACGGATTCGCTGTCCACACAAAAACACAAGGGCGGCGTTTTCAGATTTATCCACTCTGGGACCCGGTTTCAAAAAATATTGGTTTCACTCACACAAAACGCTGGATCCATGTGGACGAAAAACCTATACGATACAAAATGTATGCGTATACAGCTAAATGCATCTCCGTGTGGACGGGGCCCTATCCTTACCTTATTTTGTATTTATTTTGACATAGTTCTTTGATTTAGTCATAATTTTTGTCTTTTTACAAAAATATCCTGGTTTTTAGTCAAAAAAAAAATTTTCATGTCAAATTAATTAATATTAGCTAGGTCTACGCTGACTAAAATAACAACTTTAGTCAACAAAATGCAAAATTAAACTTTTTTTTTTATTATACACCCTACCATTCAAATATTAGGGGTTGGTAAGATTTTTTAATATTTCAAAGTCTCTTGACTTTGAAAATATAAAAATCCGCTGAAAGATTACACACCCTCGGGCCATCCCAGATCTAGATGTGTTGGTTTCTTCATCAGAAAAGATTTAGAGAAATTTTGCATTACAATTTAGCTCTTGCTCACCAATGGATCCTCTGCAGTGAATGGGTGCCCCAAGTGGGACCATGAAGTATTGAAAATCCTCCAAATCTGTTAAGAGAAGAAAAGAAACAAAATCATCTACATCTGAATGGCCCGAGGGTGAGCAAATTTTCATTTTTGGGTGAACTATTCGTGTAATAATTTAATATAATTATAGTGCCTGCCAAGCTACATTTCCCAATCGCTCTGGTGTTTTACTAGATGTTGCAACTCAAAGCCTGTGCAAATGGTCAGTTGGACAGCCAGAAAAGTGCACAGGCATAACTGGCAGTGCAGGAGAGACTCAAGAACACGGCCTTCCATTTACGAAGCCTGACTCTACTTTCTAAGCTGACTAGTTATGTTTGAAGCAAATGATGTAAGGTAGGTGTTGTTTTGTATGGAATAATAATGTGTGTAGTTGTGACCACTACTGCTGATACTGAATGTGCTTCCAGCATTTGTGAGGAACAATAATGAATAGAACACAGGTGTGTGTTCGTGTATGTATGTGGCCATGTCTACCGCCCTTTACCTTGGCAAATGGTTTGAAATTGTTTTATTTTCCGGAATAATCAGTATTCACACCGTGACGCTGCAGGTCTGAAATCTATTTCTAGCGGGTAACAAATAACTAACGTGGAATAAAGCACAGCCAGACTGTTTAAGAGGCTTGACCCATTTCGAGAGGACTTAACAATGCACATGCTCCCTCCGTCTCGCTCTTTTTCCTCCAACTGCTAACACTGCAGGTCTAATGTACCATGAGTCAAACGTTACAGTCTGTGCTCTAGGGCAGAAGAGCACCAGCCCATTAAGTTAACAGAGAGCCACGCATCAAGATGAGGGGTGATCGAAAGCATAAGACACTGGACAATTTGTCGAAAGGACCAGACAATGTATACACCATGACAATGCTATAAGATTTCTCATCAGAAACACAAGCAATTTCCTTATTGGTGTTAAATGGTGCTGAAATACCCATACAAACACAATACAATGTTGCACCATGAGCAGAAAAGGCTAAATTACTCTTGCCTCTTGAGTACAAGGAACACTTGAGTCATTGTGTCAAAAGGCCGCCAACTAGTTCTACCATTGGCCAAGGGAATCCACTCTTCCGCAGAGTTGTCAAGGCAGTATATTGTGCAATGCACTGCGGCTTTCCTGAGAGGCAAGCCTGATTACCAAGTTCAATGAGATTTTATTGGAAAGCCACGTGCATGTATGTTGAAAACCAGTTGCCACCTCATAAAGCTTCTTGTTTTATTGTAGACACCCGATTCTTTTGGGAGGACTTTGAGATCTCATGAAGCTGGTCACGACCACTGTTTGGCTCCAGTATGGGGAATTAAGCCGTAACCTTGGAGCAATGGCACTGATGGTGTAACATGAGTCATTTCCTTCATCGAATTCTGGAATTTTAGTCGATGAAAGAGTACACCTAATTTAACGGTATTAAAAGAAATCCATAGTACATGTAATGTAGCGTGTGTAGGTTTTTACTGTGAGGTTTTTGATCCAGTTCTCCAATAATGTGAAGAAGTAGTTCTGGGCAATCAATTGGGAATCCAACACAAGGCATGGGGCTTCCTTCCACGTGTGTTCAGCAGTAGAGATGAGATATAATGCATACAAAAAAGGCCCACACTCCTAGTGCAATTTAACAGGGGACATCAATGCAAATTTCACTTTCACATGGTGATTTACAAATATAAACTGGCCGACCGTTAGTAGGTGGATTACACGACACCCCTACAATGATAAACATTCAGTACTAATATTTTTAAATCCCAAAAAAAACCTAAAACAGTGCAATATCAAAGTTTTAATTTTATGAGCAGCCTACATGAGGTCATCGCCACGACCCGGACGAACTGTCCTGTATTAGAATGATTTAACTCTCAGCCAGCTTGTACACGTCCTCATTTTCCAGCGCGACAAGCAGCTGTAGCGACAACAATGTATTGTAAGCGTGCAGGTGATTTTTTTTTGTATGAAAAATTTTTCGTGAACATAAAGAGTCGTCATTTTATCACGACAAAAGAACCACGGAGGACGAAGTGGTTAGTGGATTAGTTTTGTTTTTCATGGTAAAGCGCCACTGAATACACAAAAATCAGAAGAGAGGGGAGGGGTGAGCAGTAGCTAATTATAATTTAAAGAGACATGCACCGAAACGAGTCAATGTGAACAGCTGTTTTTGACAAGGGAAAAAGGTGTTGTTTTACACGACCACTGAATAATTTTAAACAAAGTATGTTGCAGACATTTCAAAGAATCAAACCAACTTGTGGAAAATGGGCATCCAATATCCCCTTTAAGGCGTCGATTTGGATAGAAGCCTGTAATAGTCATAGCAGTACTTGTGGTTATTTGTACACAGCTCGCGCTTTGTCATCAGTCTTGGTTTGTACTCTGACTAAAACAGTGTCAACTTAGTCACAAAATGGGCAAAATTAAACCAATTTTTAAAATATGAGATAAGTAACTACAGTCACAAAAGTTTGGGGTCAGACGATTCGTTTAATGTTTAAAGTTCTCTTATGCTTAGCAAGGCTGCATTAATTGGATGAAAAAGATGGTTTAAAAGAGTATTATTGTGAAATGTATTACAAATCATTTAACAACCATTTCTATTTGAATATATTTTATAATGTAATTTATTCTTGTGTTAGCAAAGCTGAATTTTCAGCAGGCATTTCTCCAGACTTAAAGGGTTAGTTCACCCAAAAATGAAAATTAGCCCATAGATTACTCACCCTCAAGTCATCCTAGGTGTATATGACTTTCTTTTTTCAGACGAATCCAGTCAGAGTTATATAAAAATTGTCTTGATCTTTCAAGCTGTTTCATGGCAATCAGCGGGTGTTGCATGCATCCGTCCAAAAGAAGTTAAATAAAAAGCGCCTATCCATAAAAAAGAGCTAATGGCTCAGGGGGCTCCAGTGAAAAGGCCCTCCTGGAGCGAACTGAGTGCGTTTTTGTGTAAGGACAAATATCCAGATTCAAAAGTTAAATCAATTTAAGATAGCTTGCAGCTCACTGTTGTTACAGGTAAGCAGTTCCGGGCGGATGGACGTATGGGTCACTTTCGCATGCGCTGGTGTCAGAGTGAGGAGGACACACGAGGAAGGAGGCGAGAGATCCAAACAAACAAAGCGTCACTTATTAGAAGTACAAAATGAGTCGATTTTGTAAAGTGCGAAGCTCTGGGGAGGATTTCGATATAAGCAAGCGGACCGGACGACTGGTTTCCTTGCTGAAGTAAGGAAACTTGATTTACTTGGCATCCTTCGTTAACAGAAGTTGGTTTATACAAGACTTCACGGCCATGGCGCAATGCTAAATCATACCGTCATCAGCCCGGAGCTCCTCTACATTGTAAAAACGTTGGGCAAGATAATATAAGAGCAGTAATATGCGCTAATTTTAAAGTGTCCGGAAAGTATGTTGTTGGAGTCTCTACACAGGGTTAAATGATTAAGGTCAGAAAACATTTGTATATTTCGAGAATAAATTTAATATTTAGGGAGTAATTGCCCAATTGATTGCCGAAAAAAACGATTCGTTCAAGCAAGTATCGGTAGCAAACTAGCCCGGCATATAGCCGTACTGCTGCTTCTATGGGTCAGCTGGTCAGCTGTTGTGATTGGCACAGAGAGGAGTCCTTGACTTGAGCAGGTTAGCGCGCCTCATTGACATGCCCCGTTACCCCCCCATCCTCTATGCTCCCTCCCCTTCTTATTCCGACCTCCATACAATAAACCCTTCTGCCCAGTGAATCTGCCCCCAGCTCCAGTTTAGCTGCTAAAAATGGACCCCTTACCACCATCATGGTGGCTACGGTCCCGCGCGCTGCTCCCTGCCCCCGAGCACCCCCTCCAGTTGTCCCCAACCTAGTCTACTGCATGTTGGAGCCCCACAGACCCCCCGGACGGCCCCCCGGTCTTCACTTTTAACTCAGCCGCGAAACAGCTGCTCACCGGGCACCGCCCCGATAATGCCGTCTCTCCCCCGCCTTACCCTCCTGCGTGCGCACAATAACCAGCACTCACAAGATTCGATAAGTCGGTGTCCACTCCATCGTTATTCTCCTATGAATTCGACCGCCAGTCCAGTCGTACCAGGTTACGTCAAATTCTTGGGCAACGGGTCCCCCAGCGACTTTCAGAACTATCAGTAAGACAGTCACTCGTGCTTACCTGGCACTCTGAATAGCGCGACGTATGGGTTGACCTCAGCCTAGAATTCGCGACATGTCAGCCACTCGCTATGTTTGCGTCCGCCCCCCGACCTATGAAAACCTGCTCGACATCATCCCCAGTTGTTAACTTCTCCCCTCTCCCTATCCTTAATTGTGTTTGTTGGTTCCCGGAGATGTTGTTAGCCCCAGTTTAGGTTTACCGCCCGCTTCGCCGCCGCCGACACGACGCTCATCTCGCTAGATTCGCGCTAGCCGCCCTGTGTACCCGTGACTGCCACCCCCCAAAAGCATATGTTCTTCCGCTTGCCCCGACCTTCTTTTGTGGAGTATCCACAATTGAAACAGGCGTTTTGTTCTGGTCCTCGACAACTGCATGTGATTATTTTATCTCCGGATTAACTAGCGGGAAAGTTTTCGTGTGGCATGGTCGATCTTATGCTGTTTTTGTTTGAGTGGATGAGACGTAAAGTGTGGGGGCTGATTTCTTCGCACTTCGTATTGCGGCTCGGTGCAGATGGGATTATGCCAAAGGGTTACCGTAGTATGACGGGGATAGATAATAGAGACCACACGGTAACGGTCGATGTTCAGAAGATCGACTTCTCTGTTGACAAGAGACAATATCTTTCTTTATATGGTAATGTTTTGTGATTAAAACTTGCAGATTGTTTCCATTACAGGATCGCTACGTATATAACTGCAAAAGAGAGATTTTCCAAACAACATATGACGGCTCTTTAAAGTTACATACAGCTACATTAACGTGATGATAAGTTCTTGACTATGGTCTTCGATATTACAAACATCATCGATTCGCTACAGGAGGACTCTTGTTATGCCCCAGGAGCGTGTGGGTGAGATCCCTGTTTAATGGCATGGGCGCTAAGTTAATTCTTTGGACGAGCATGCAAACTGTGATGGAAATTAAAACAGCTGAAAGATCAAAAGACATTTTTATATCACTCCGATTGGATCGTCTGAGAAGAAGAAATATATAATACCTAGAGACTGCGGGCCCGGTGAGTAATTTACCTTCGGGCCTAATTTATTGTTGGGTGGTGAATAACACTTTAGTGCAATGATCGTCAGAATTCATTTGATGAATAGAAAGTTTAAAATAGACCATTGAAAATGAGATATATTTTAAAAAAACATTATAATGTCTAGTAATAGTCACTGTGATCAATGCAAAAAGAAAAGGTGAGTTTTTAAAATGACCCAACCTTAAACACGTGAAACTCATAATTTGGGAGAGAAATCGCTTAAGCTTTTAGTCAGCATTGTCCATGTTTATGTTTTGTTAAATAAAGACCACAGTCCAAAAAGCCTTACACTTTCGGACTTTAGCCCATAGTCACTTGTCTTTTATCTTTCACAAATAGCAGCGGTAATATATTACTTTTGTAGTGTGTATATTTGATTAATCTCAGTAAGATGATCTGGCTGAGTTAATTAGCGGCTAGCAAGCAGTTACACGTTTCCATGTTGTTTACTTTTATGGACAGATTCTTCCACCGAGTGCTGATCAAGCAGTCCAGGTGCGAAGAGGATACCAGTAGCCTACAATAATACCTCAAATAGTCAATCAGGGTTGGCACACACTGCAGCGGCAGCATCAACTGTGTCTTTGTATATTGATTGACGTGTTTGAGTCTTGGTTGGGCAAGTAGAAGTGGGTACTTTACCCTGTGTTGTGTTCAACCCTTCAACACGTACGAGGTTCGAGCCAAAAAAGGCACCCCCTCAAAAAATTGCTTATAAATAATCATTATGCAAGTATCACCAAAATTGGGATTCTTTCATTTAGGACTGGTTTTGTAATTATATTTGGTTCTGATTAATCGTAGGCCTCATTTATAGTAGGCACCTCATTTTTTGAGTGAATAAAGCATTATTTATGAATAATTTTCACCATATTAAATAAAAACTGAAGAAAATTTACACTGTTTATCACACTAGTGTACTTTAAAGTTTAATCAGGGAGTTTGCTTTTAAATGCTTTTATTTTGTACTAATGGTTAGAGAGTTGGACTCATAACCCACAGGTTGTGGGTTCGAGTCTCGTACCAGCAGGGACTGTAGGTGGGGGGCCTGCTGCCCCGCGCTCTCTTCCACCTTCAATACCTAGGACTGAGGTGCCTCCTTGCTCACTCACTCACAGCACTCATCACACCCCTCCCCTCGCCCCCACCCTGGCTACCCTGCTTCACCCTATCTTTCTTTCCTCTTTTCTTCTCCCACCGTCTCGACCCTCGTCTGCGGCCCCCCCCCCCCCCGGTTTGCGGTTTTCGTGTTTCCTCCCCGCCCGCCCCAGTTCTCCTCCCGCCCTTTCGCCCCCCCGCGGAGCCTCCTGGTCGGCTCTTCGTGTCGCGCTCGGGCTCCGCGTTCCGGTGTTCCGCTGCTTGCCCGCCACCCAATGTATTGCGTGCGCCGCTGCCACCCATTAGCCTCCCCCGTTTGCGTCAGTGGCTCTTCGCCCCCCTGGTCCAGGGGCTGCGGCTGGCGCCCTTGTTGAACTTCACGGTCCTAGTTTGTTTTCCTTTTGCGCCCACAGTCTCCCCTTTCAGCGTCGTAAGCTTCCGGTGCACCTGATGCCCCCTGGCTTATTGTCCCGATTCTCCTTGTCTTCGTCTCTGGCCCTTGCTCGTGTCCTTACCTTGCGTTTGGAGGGCCTCGCGCTCTCCGCCTCCTCAAAAATATCTCACTTGTGTTCGCCGCGGGCCGGGGGTCACGGCTTTTGGCGCCCGCAGGGTGCGTTCATTCATGCCCGCCTTTTCCCTTTTTGGGCTGCACTATCCCTTTAAGCTTCTACTCGGCCACATGGCACCCCCCCCCCCCTCTATCTCCGGTCCCCCCAAAGAAAAACGTTCACAGCCCCTGTCTCCAGCGGAACCCTGTCCCTGCCCCGACCCCTTGCCCTTGTGCCCTGCCACCCCGCCCCTGCCTAGCGAGCCCATTGCCGTTGGTTCAACCCGATTTATTGCTTGGTCTTTGTGCGCCGACCTTTCGTAGTACTGTTTTGGTACCCGCCCAGCTGTGAGCCCAGCCAACCCTCCCATGCATGTGTTTTATATAGTGTGTCTGCGGTTGGCTGCCCGCCTGAATAGTGGCCGCACGATTGTTGTTGCACGCCAGGGTGACGCCGTTCGTGTGGTGTTTGGTGTGTTGGTGTTGTGTGTTGTGTGTTCCGTAGCTGACTGGGACTGGGAGTGCGGGCGTGCTTTATATACGACGCGTGAGAGCCCTGCGTAGTCTACTCTCTGTCTTGCATTCGCCGCTTGATCGGATTGCCCTATTCGTCGAGTTCGGTGCTGCCCTCGCCACACTTTCCACAGTTTGTATACGTGGTGGGTATGTGTGTGTGTGTGGGTGTGGTGGTGTGTGTGTGTGTTTAAGTTCCCGTGTGTGATGCAGCATGCATTCACTTTTTCCAGAACGGTGCCAAATCGGCCGTGTGTTATGTTTGCCCAATGCCCTCCCTATGTTGTGTATTAGTCCGTGACGTATGCTCACATGCTATTTTGAAACCATGTATTAGTGGTGTCTTATAGGATGTCATTCTTGTCGCTATGTTCACTTTGAATGCCTGGGACATTGTCTTGGACGCGGGTCCGACCCCCCAGTGTGCCATGTGCCCTTTTGTACCAACGTAACGCATTTACACTGCCAACTCGATAAACCGTATGTGTTACCCCTTAGTTTCGCGATTAACCGAGTGCAAATTGTCACGTTCAGTTTTTATTCATATTGTGCCAAACTATCAAACTATTCGCTGTTGTCCCTCCAACATTTCCGGGCTCTCCTCACGTATCTCACATATCTGTGCCTCTCGCTTCGTATTCTGCAGCCCGTATTGATATATTCACATCCACCCCCGTCGTCTCACTGCCATGATCGCTCGTGGTCCATACATCAGACTTGCCCATGCATAGTATTTTGAGTTGTCTACTTGATTCGCCTGCGGGGATTCTCCGCACTTTGCAGCGCGTGGGCCTTTTTTTTTCGTAACCAGGTTTTGATTGTTGCTAGACATTGGTTGGACCACTCCCGCACCCGGCTCTGAACCTTTTCCCCCCCCCGCCACAACATTCGTGGTAGTCTGACCATTTCGGTAGCTACCCAGTCCTCTGCAATGTTTCGAGGCCCCGCCCATGCGCTCCCATCTTTTACCTCGGACTTTCGGGGCAAACAGAAAACCATGCCGGACGCCCAATAGCCTCTTTAGGCCTTAACCCTATAGGATTGGCCCCCCCAAACCCCGTTTTATCCGGCCAATTGCCAGGTGTCTGGGCAATATCATGCCGTGTGGCACTCCGAATCCCGTGTTTGTCCCTCCCGCCCCGCCCCGCCCCTTTGCGGTGGCATGACGGCTTGCCCTCTTTGGTGTCTGACACCTTTAGAGGCTGCCCAACTTCTTTTGAATCCTTTCCTGTTTGTGCCTGGCACCTGCAGTCGCCCAGCTCCTCGCCTTTGCCCCTTGCGTTATACCATTCTATCTCATCCGCCGAACCATGGTCTACGCCCCTTACTCCGCCAGGTGGTCTTGAACACAGAATCCTTTTATGGATGAACACAACATACACGTTCTAAGCCCCTAAGCAGGTCAGAGAGCATATAGGCGTTACTGTCTCCATCAGGTCTGATTTCAGGGCTTCATACATGTCTTATTACAGCTTCACTATCCTCGTGTCGCCGTCATAGTGCCGCGATCGCCCTTGGTTGTGTCGACACCATTTTTACATGTTTATTTTCGATGCTCTTTTACACTCTTGTTAGCCGACATCTGTCTGCACCTAGCCTTTTTTTTCTAGTTGGTGTTCTCCCCTTCTTTTCACCATGCTCCCCTAGTCACTTACTCTACCGCATGTTCTGGTTCTCGTTTGAAAATTGTGTTGGAGCGCACTTTAGCCACCTGTTTTTTCGGGTTTGTCCTGGTGAGATATAACATGTTTGTTTGTGTGTATTTATGATGTATGTGTTTTGGTTCTTGGTGTGGTTGGTGCCTCTCAATCAAACTTGGTGTTGTTTGTAGTCCAATGGAGATGAAAATTGGCACAGTTTAGCATGCACAGCCCCGATTGCCGACTTTGACTTTGTGAAGGCAATCCGATGATTGATGATCTTATTGTGACTTTATATTAACTCACTTGTTATTTTTGTTGGGAATTTCCCACTTGGGATACGGGGCATTTGGTACCACTAAAGTGCAGTGTACGTGAAAGGGAGGAAGTAGTAGTGGGACATGGGCACATCGCGGGCGGGGGTCCCAGGTTTGTACCTGGGCGCGGCCCGCCCTTGAACTTAGGCACCGAATTCGTCGACCCAGAAACAGTGGCAGGTCCCCTACCCTCTTTTTGAGGGAGGTCGTGCAGCAGGAGCGAGATTTCTTGACAGAAATTCAGCGTTTCGCATTCGTCTCAAATGGGCCCCGCTGTAGGGCTGTTCGCTTGCTTGTGAGCATAGAGCAGGTAAAGAGGGTTATAGAGGGGGTCGTGGAGGATTCAGGTCCTGGCACCCACTAAGGAATGAGTATAGTATGCCTTCCAACGGGCATTAAACGTATAAGCGAATATGGTTGGCACAGGCCCCGATGCTAGACGACCATAGGGCTTGAGCGTCGTGGGAGTATCGACCCGCCCCAGAACCAGACAATACCTCGAGGTGTTAAGCAAGCTTATTCTGTTATGTTACCTTGCTGAAAAAAGGACAGCACGACTCTGATCGGGCATCTTCGGGGGTTTTCTCAGCGAGAAGAACACCACTCAAAGAACAGGTTACACTTCAAAGCGTAGGCGTGTCTCGTAAACGAAGCTCTCGCTGAAGTGATGGTGTCAACCTCTTGGGGTAGGTCACCTAGAACCTCCGCGTCCCGTACAGGGACCAGACATGAAGTTTCCAGAAGTCTGGACACGGGTGCCAAAGGGTGCACCGTCTCTAAATCAGTAAATCCTTCCTCAGAGGAATCAGCCAAAGAGGTGCTGTCGCGAGGAGCATTAGTTCCGTGAACCAGGTCCAGGTAGGCCAATAGGATGCCACCAACAGAACCTGCTCCTTGTCCTCCGTGACCTTGCACAGCAACTGTGCACGAAGGCTCACTGGGGGAGGAAAGAATACTTGGAAGCCCCGCGGCAAGCTCCGCCAAACACCCCCACCTCGGCCAGTGCATCGAGAAGAATTCTAGTGGAGTCCCACAGGTCAGGAGTAGAACAACGGGCCGTGAGAGGTTTCGGGAGAGGCAGGCCAAACAGGTCCTCCCTTTAGTGGGCTCCACGAACGTATCCACCAATAGCTATACCATCTGCTATCGGAGTCACCATTCTTCCCGGGAGCGCAGCCCTCGAGAGCTCGTCGGGTGCACACTGGTTGAGCAGCTCGAAATGGGACCGCTACCGAAGCGACCTCAGATGATTCTGACTCCAGGAGGAGGTGGCGGGCGAGTTTGCGATAAGCGACGGGAGCGCAGACCATCTTGACGGTTGATGTACGCAACGGTCGCAGTGTCGTCCGTATGGACCAGTACATGCTTGCCTCGTACAATAAGCACATTTGAGAGGAAATCTAAGACAAGGTGCATGCCAGCAACCGGATGACCCGTTGATTGTGCACAATAGAATCTAGTTGGGGGCCCCCGTTCCCCAGAGACCCCCACCCACCCCTGACCTGAGACCAGCCCGTTGTAGTGGCCCAGCCACGGTGGTTGAGGCAGACCGGAGTGAACAACAGCATGCCTGGAGAACCTGGTCTAGGGGACTAAGGCCGGAGAAATAAAAGGTATGACCAACGGGACGTGACGCCGGCAGCTGGTGGGCAGGCGGCTGTAACTTGGAACCGGGTGAGCCCCCCACTTGGTGCCGCGTTGCCACGCCACCTCGGGACTCGGCCAGGAAGCCAGTGCTGAAGCGGTATCCCGGGAGCCTTTGAAATGGTTCAGTGGAGGACCGAATCTTGCTCAACAGCAGTTCAACACGGACTGAGCACGTTCCTGCGTGAGGCGTGCTGTCTGTTCGACCGGATCCAACTCCATACCGGGAAAAGAGATCCTCTACATCGGGGAGAGTTTGCTCTTTTCCCAACAGGCTGAGGTGTGAAAGCACCCAGTCCCTGTGCTCGCACAACTGATCCTGAGACTAATATGAGCCAGTCGTCGAGGTAGTTGAGAATGGAGAACAAGGGATGCCTCCGCAACTTACGTGAAGACCCGGGGCGACAGGGACAGCCCAGACGGCAGGAGAACCGCTCGAGCTAACGCTAGCAATAAACGCGTCTTAATCTTAGGGTTTCTTTCGCGGCGCGAACAGACAGCAATGGTCTGTGGTGTGGAAGGTCGACCGATGAAGTACTCGTCTTAGGTAGATCACGCCAATCAACCAATTAGGGACAGATGACACCGAAGATGCGTTTTGCCAACTGCGTCAACATCTTGAACGGGAGCTTGTGAAGGGCCCGGTTCAAGACATGCAGATCCAATATTGGTTGTAACCCACCGCCTTTCTTGGGTACATTGAAGTATGGGCTGTAAAACCCCGTCCTCATATCGGCTTGAGGGACCGGCTCTATCGCGTCCTTCGTCAGTAGGATTGCGATCTCTGCACGCAAGACAGGGGCGTCTGCTGCTTTCACTGAAGTAAAGTGGACGCCCCTGGACTTGGGAGGGCGCCGGGCGAACTGAATCGCATAGCCGAGCTTGACGGTTCGAAGAAGCCATCGAGACGGGTTGGGTTTAGCGCGCTAGCCAGGCTGCCAGATGCCGCGCAAGTGGCAGCAATGGAAACTAGCAGGGCGTACCCGCCCCCCCCCCCCCCCAGTGGGGCCGTGAGGAAGAAACGCAGGGACCGGCAAGGGGAATATCGTTAGCCGCGTCGAGGGGTCGGTCGCGGTGTGGCACACTGAACTGCGTTTCGAGCAGAGTGTGCATGGGTCAGTCCGTTGGTGAGTCCTCCAGATCCGCCACTGCTGCTCACTGGCAAGAGGAGGGTGAGTGTGATATGACAATGGATCATCCAAAACTCCCCCGTCCACTCTGGGACCCAGAGATAGAGGAAAATTGCTCGTGCGAGTATTTGGGTAACAGCGGACTGAGAGGTCTAGTGTGCGAAAAAAAAATAAAGATATCCCCACGGCCCTCTCGGGGGATGGGAATGGTGCATCACATCTGCCGAAGAGGCACGGAACCCCCCCCTCACCCTCTGGCTTGCACCGGATCGCGGACTCTGCTCTTTCGCGTGGCCACCAGGTCTTGGAGGGGGCCTGGACAGGCAGGGGGCGGCCTGGCCCTTGCGACCGCGATCCACGAGTGATTAGCTGGAGGGCCGGGGAGTGGGCAGGGGGCCGCCTCGGCAACGGCAGCAGCGGCAACAGGGAAAGGATTAACCTTATGGCCTCGTCTGCTTGGACAGCGGAGACGCCTGGGCAAAGGGGGGCGGGGGGTGTTCAAACAATCGGGTCTTGTCGTCCGCGCAAGTCAGTAGAAATGGCGCTCCTGGACCCCATAGGGGACATCGCCAACCCCAGAGACCGACACCAAGCCGTCGAGTCATAAGGGCAGGAGGCAGCTTCTCCACAGGTTGTATAATCATTGCTGGCCAGTTGAGTACCTACAGACCTGGGAGGGGAGGCACAGTTCTCCCTGCCAGTTGGAGGCGGTATTAGGACACAACTGCATCGCAACCGACCGCTCCACCGGGGTGACCCTTGTATACCCCTAGCTGCACCAACGTCGAGGGTGGTGAGGGAGGAGGAACAAGCAGGTCAATTTCTGGCAGTAAAAGTTGCCGTCCAAGACCTGGTGAGCTCGTCATGCACCTCAGGGAAGAAAGGCACCGAGACGGGGCGCTGAGAACCAGCGCGGACCAACCCGAGAACCAATCGTGCAACCTTGAGGGCTCGGGACACGGTGGAAGTCTCCTCTCGGGCCCTACCCCCACGGTGGCCCGGGAAAGCATAGCCGTTATTTCCGGATCCGATTCAGGCATTGCTACAGTCCCGGAGGACAGCAGTGGAGCTAAACCTTCCTCTCCAGAAGGCTCTGGCTCACCCTCCGATGCAGCAAATGACATCTGGTTGCTGGGAGGAGCACCAAATGCTTACAGCTGATAGATCTTTAGAGGCCAGGCACGTTCCCTATTGGAGCCTCAAATGGTGGCAGGTTGCAAGAGGAGATCGATGGTCCCCTGAGGGTGGGGTCATGGAGGGTTTGACACCACTGTTACCACCACAGGACGCAGTGCTACGCTGAAGTAGCCCGACCTGACTGGCCGCCATGACGAGGAAATAGATCGAGGCAGAGCAAAGGACAAAACTCTGCCCCCTTTGAGGAAACGGAGCTTGGCCTGCGACTCCGAGATGAAAAATTTCCCGCAATGAGAACATGAATAAGTCTAAAAACCGCTACCTCAGCGTGATAGTGCCCAGGCACGTGACGCGACCCTGGCGTCGGGACATCACCCAGAGACAGGTAACGACCGCATCCAGAATGCCTGGGTGATACGTTGTCTATAGAAATACCCACATCGTCTTTACAAAGATATAACGTCAAGTTTGCCACGCAACGTCATCTTAAAAAGACGCACCCGTAATAGCTCTTTTAGGGAAAAAGCTCTTTTAACGTGCTGAAGCGCACAGGGGAGATGGCAACACAAACAGGGGGTAGTGCAGCATGATGTGTGCAACCCACTCGACACGGAAAACCACCACCGCTGAAGCGCCGTACCGCCAACACGAAGAGCTCTCAAAGAGAGCGCTGAACTCGTTCAGTCTTCTTCTTTCAGTAGAGTAGTCAGGAGCAGAACGATGTGATCGCTCGGCTCCGAAGCGAAAAGCTGAATATGCGCTGCATCTGCTGCCTACTTATACTCACGCTGTGATCAGCGGCAGCTGGATGCAATAATCACATGCCAATGTGCATTGGCTCGTTTAGTTTACACTCGAAGTAGATTGGTCGCTCTAAGCGAGATCCCAATTCGTCGGACACCGACGTGACGTCGAGAGTGACCGACAGAAAGGGAACTGGTTGGGTTAAAATAGGCTATAATGCCATAATACCTCACAGGCCTGAATCTATCACATCATAACTGTTTCAACATTGATAATAATAAGAACCGTTGTTAATATTTGAGCACCAATAATAATTGATAATAATAACTAAGCACCAAATCAGCATACTGGAATGTTTTCTGAAGGTAATGTAAATGATGAGGTAAAGTAATGATGCTGAAAATTCCGCTTTACCATCACAGGAATACATTACATTATTACAGATACACATGGCATGCAGGACAAAAAATTTAACGACATTTGAAAATATATGAACATGTAAACATTTATATATTTACAATATTACTGTTTTACTGTAGTGTCATTTGACTGTATTTCAACAAATGCAGCCTTGGTGAGCATAAGTGAGTCGTCCACAAACATTTAAGTGCCACCTTACTGCCTTTCAATGTTGCGTTCATGCAGTATTAATGCAGCTGTATGTGAATGTAAACGATCTGCAAATTTGTAAAGCTGAAAGTGCTCGATAAATAAAGTTATTTTCTCCCAAAATAAAGAATCGACTCTGAACAGCTGAAACGAGTCGTTAGTAATTAAAATCCCACTTCCGTGACGGCTACACGTCACGGAGTAACACATTTGCATAATGCGCGCTTATGTTCTACGTTGGCCGGCCGCAAACAACTTTACCCCGCCCACAAACACGTCATTCTACTGACGACTGCTTCTTTAAGATGGATCAGTATCCTGTTTATTTGGACCAGCTGCTCCACTGAATCACAACCTGTAAGTATGATAAATAATAGATGTTTATATTTTCTATAGAGCATTCAAAATACAGAACTATTGAAATAGGCTTATCGTTTCCGAAACACGCTGTACGCTGTAGACCAATCAAAACAGACTAGGCCATCTGACCAATCAGAGGAGAGCAGGCTCACGGAAAGGCGGGGTTTAGAGAGACCGAATCCTTGAATTGCTTCGAACGAATCGTTTGAGAATCGATGGAAAATGAGGTGATATTAAATGCATATTTTGAGAAAACGAAAGCGTTTTTTGACGTTGCATGCATGTAATCCTCTAGTAGGAGACTCCCAAAACAATATTAGGAACCTTAAAAATGGCATAATAGGGGCACTTTAAAAACACCCCCTTAGACACCCTTTCTAAATCTCTTAGAGAAGCCTGGAGGGAAAAATACCATTTGTCACATCAACACTACATGGGAATCAAGTCAGAATTCATAAATCTCACTCACAACAACACAGGATCCACACAAGCGCACGCACACACAGACATAAAGATGCACAGTCTCCTCTCAGGGCCAATAAATCACAGCCGAGCTGAAGCAGAACTCTTCCTCTATCCATCTGCATTGTGGAGTTCTTGCCGGCCGTTTGGCCCCACAGCCTTGTCAGCACTTCACATGGAGGTAGCCTACTTCTGCGACTCCTCAGACCCACATGCATATATTCATTCCGATCACAAAGGCTTATGCCTTATTTATATGCCTGCACAGACAGCACCTTTAGCATCTGTGTGGGGTGTTTAGTGGTAAATTGCTACAGCCATGCAACATCACAGAGGCCTTCTAGTTATGGAAATATGGGTTGATTCCGGCACCTTGAAGCAGTGGAGCGGTACTGTAGGGAAACGCCACACTTTTTGATCTTCGGTGTATTAGTAAAGTGTGTCAGTGCAGAAACTTAGAACTTCCCACTATTTTTGCTCTTTGGTTAAACATTTTTTCAGCCCTTATTCTATTCTTTCATAATACTGTATATTTATGAATTGCTGAAATACATGATGATCATGTTACTACTGAACAATAAATAAAATCTAAATAACAAATATGGACCACATAAAAACCTGAAAACTTCATAATCAGATTAAAACTGAAATAAACAAGGATTTTACAATTTAAAATGTTGTTTTCTATTTTAATATTTTTAAAATGTAATTTATGCTGTGATGGCACAGCTGAATTTCGACATCCATTACCAGTCTTCAGTGTCACTAACAAATAAATCATTTGATGTGCTGATTGGTTGCCTCAAGAAAGATTTAGATGTATCATCAATGTTAAAAAAAGGCGGTGGTGGTGCTTACGTTTTGTGGGAAACCTATGATAAATATTCATATTTTTCGAGAATAGAAACAGACCAGCATAAATTGTGTTTCGTTTTTTTTGGGGGGGGGGGGGGGGGGGGGGTGGTATTGGTACAATGGTACTTTTTTGACCATTGTAAAGTCTTACTGGATCCTTGAAAAAAAATGTATTAATGTAACAGCAGCCATTAAGGTATTAATGCAAACTGGACCTACCATACAAAAGACCCAAACTTTTGTAACAGTACTGTATATATATCTACGTGTTAATATATACTATATAATATATATAACACACAGTATCTCACAGAAGTGTGAGTACACCCCTCACATTTTTGTAAATTTTATTATATCTTTTCATGTGACAACACTGAAGAAATGACACTTTGCTACAAGTAGTGAGTGTACAGCTTGTATAAAAATGTAAATTTGCTGTCCCCTCAAAATAAAACAGCCATTAATGTCTAAACCGCTGGCCACAAAAGTGAGTTACACCCCTAAGTGAAAATGTTCCACATGGGCCCCAAAGTGTCAATATTTTGTGCGGCCACCATTACTTTCCCACACTGCCTTAACCCTCTTGGGCATGGAATTCACCAGAGCTTCACAGGTTGCCATGGAGGTACTATTACATACTCCAGGAAGACAGCCGGGCTGTGGCATGTTAGAGACTGGCGCTCCTCACATTCAGTTTAGGTCGAGCCATGCTTGGCCATCACTCACCTTTACTCAGCTCTTTACGCAAGGGAAGTGGTCGTCTTGGAGGTGTGTGTTGGGGTCATATAATGTTGAATACTGCCCTTCGGCCCGTCTCCGAAGGGAAGGGGGATCATGCTCTTCTTCAGTACTGTAACAGACATGTTGGCAGTCATGGTTCATTCAATGAACTGTAGCCCCAGTGCCGCTAGAACCCATGCACAGCCCCAGACCCTGACCTCCCACACCCCATGCTTGACTGTAGGCAAGGACCCACTTGTCTTTGTACTCTCACATGGCTTTGCTGCACCACACGCTGACACCAGCACTTTCTGAACCAAATATGTTTATCTTGGTCTCATCAGACCACATGACATGGTTTCAGTAATACATGTCTTTAGTCTGCTTGTCTTCAGTAAACTGTTTGCAGGCTTTCTTGTGCATTATTTTTAGAAGAGGCTTCCTTCTGGGACGACATCCATGCAGACCAGTTTGATGCAGTGTGTGGCGTATGGTCTGAGAACTGACAGGCTGACCCCCCACCCCTTCAGCCTTTGCAGCAATGCTGGCAGCACTCATACTTCTATTTACCAAACACAACCTCTGGATACGACGCTGTGCACGTGCACTCAACTTTTTGGTCGACCGTGGCGAGGCCTGTTCTGAGTTCCTGTTAAACTGCTGTATGGTCTTGGTCACCGTGCTGCAGCTCAGTTTCAGGGACTTGGCAATCTTCTTATAGCCTACGCAATCTTTATGTAGAGCAACAATTCTTTTTTCAGATACTCAGAGAGTTCTTTGCCATGAGGTGCATGTTAAACTTCCAGTGACCAGTATGAGAGAGTGAGAGCGATACCACCAAATTTAACACACCTGCTCCCCAATCACACCTGAGACCTTGTAACACTAAAGAGTCGCATGACACCGGGGAGAGAAAATGGCTAATTGGGCCCAATTTGGACATTTTCACTTGGGGGTGTACTCACTTTTGTGGCCAGCAATTTAGGCATTAATGGCTGTGTGTTATTTTGAGGGTACAGCAAATTTACACTGTTATACAAGTGGTACACTCACTACTTTACATTGTAGCAAAATGTAATTTCTTCAGTGTTGTCACATGAAAAGATATAATAACATATTTACAAAAAGGTGAGGGGTGTACCTAACTCGCGGTGAGATAGGTATATCTATATAACTATTATATAGTTAGAATATGCAAACAGAATTTTCCCTAGAGACGTATACTTGTATTCATTTCATTCATGTATTTCCAGACACAGGAACAGCCAGTTTAATTATATTGCTCAAATGTCTTTGCTGTTTTGTAGATTAAATCTACGAAAAACCACCAGATGGCTCTATTGACTTTATCTGTAGATAAGATTCTTTAAACAGCAGCTGTTTTCAGGAGGTTATGAGAACAACATATGCTCAGAGTTAGTCAAGGTGGGAACAAATAAGGATGCAAAAAAAGGATATTACAGAGGCAGGACCTGAAATAATCTTTCTGACTTTTTTAAATGCAGATATAACTAAATTGGGTGGTCTGCACTTAATAAAGCTGATTTTCCTGACTATATTGCCTTGGAAGTAAAGCATGTAAAATAAATTAATTAAATAACAACAAAAAGATCAGCAAAAATCAAACACATTACAAAAGATAAACATAAACATTAAAAAAGTTATTCAGAACATATGAAAACAGATCTATTTGTTTAAAACTGCAAACACAAAACAACTAGTCAAACAGAGTTTTAAGACAAAACAAATAAGAACAAATGCCAAAAAATCAGCAAGCTCAAACAAAACAGAGGTGTAAGGTGCAACCAATGCAAAACAACATTAGACTGGAGCAAAGCAAACACAACCTTCAACAACTTAGAGAAATCCTAGTTAAGGTTGTAATTTCTACGATTAAATATCCAATGCTATTTTGCAGTGTATGTTTACAGATATAAAGTCATAAAAATGAATTGATTAACTTATGCATTAAAAAAGAAACTTGTATATGTCTTTGCGTTTAGTTACATAAACATTGACAAGCACTTGACATCTGCTCATGTTTCGAAGGGGGCTGCAGTATTTCATTGGTAGACTTTAAGTGCCATCTAATGGCTAGATGTAGCCTATACATTGCAAATCATAAGGATGTAATTCATAGCAAACCTTCCCATAATTATATCTACTACAAGGATATAGCAGCAAACTACAATGCAATCATTGTAAAAGCCACATTTAACTTTTGTTGATTTGGTCTAGAATTGAGTGTAATATTGAGCTGTGTTTCGGTTTTTTAAAACACAGATTTAGTCTATTGTCTAATAAAGCTTTAAACTAAGTTTTATATATATATATATGGATGGATTGATGGATGGATGGATGGATTTAGATTTTTATATATGTATATTTAGAGTTAATCTATGAACGTCACATACAAATACACAACGAAACCCTTGGTGGGCTTCATTCCTTGCTTCAAATGTTTACATTTCAAGACATTCAACAGGTGCATTATGCTCTTTTAATCCTAAATAGTTTCTGAGAGATACAGACATTTAATAGAATAATCCAAATAAAACAGGGGCAGAAAATGGCACCAACTCACCATTTTTATCTAAAAGTAAAATCTTTAGACAGACAGACAGACAGACAGATAGACAGATAGACAGATAGATAGATAGATAGATAGACAGGCTCATTTATATAGATCAGTCATTTATATAGATCGTCCTTATATACTCTGTTCCCTACCCATTTGTTTAATGTAAACCAACATCGTCTAGCTATATATATTATATAAGATTCCATTTCACATTCTGGAATGCAGCGCATGAACCCACCTTACAAACAACACTGTCAAGATAACAGTTGAGTGATAACAGCTGTTGTGATAGTTGTGTCGTTTGGCTTGTTGTGGAGCACTGAAGAAGGGTGAATGACGGTAACACTCAGGTCTTTGAATTTGGAGCTGTGTAACAGTGGACTGGTGAACGCCACATACCTCTTCTAACAAGCGTACTTGTCATGTTACCATGGGAACCTTTGACAGACAGATTGCACGCTCAATGACAGAGCAACGCGAAAACAATTCAAAGGCGGACGCGCGATGGTTTCTCCAATCACCAGGGCGAGGGGCGTGGCTACACATCTCAGCAGGCGGGGTTTACACTAGGGAACTGTGTTTAGCACACATCATGTAAAACAAGTTGCAAATGAACTGTCAGAGCGGTTCTATCTGACGCTTGATCGAGGCGAAAACAGCAGCTTCGAGTTTATAAATACTACTCTCAGGGGAACTTTTAGGGTAGGTGTTCACCTGTTGCTCATTATAATGTCAGCTGCTGTATTATATTTTACAACAGATGATGCTTAAAGCCATATGGCAGAGTAATATAGTTTTGTGTTAAAAAAAAATTCAGAAATACGTCATTTAATACCTAATGAGTTGTACATCGCCTTTATTATTTCAGTCTGAACCCCCCTAATTTTGATTAGTTACTTCGTAATTACTGAAAAGTATTGTTGCCTTGTGACATTGTGAGGGACGAGTATATAGTGAGTTAAATATCACTATATATATATTTTAATATATAAAATTAAATTTAATATATAATATTAATATCATTATTATTAAAACTATAATAAATTACATATTTGTTTAAAGCGATAACTATATATTTATCGATTCATTTAGATATAAGTCCATCAGAAAGTCCTATAATAAGTTTAATAATACTTATCGATCATTTCGCACATCGAAAATCATCTAGATAGTTATCTATATCAGCAATGACAATGTGCTTTTCTTGTCCTTTCACAGATTGGGGACCCATCACCACTTCTGCTTAGACTGTTGCCTGTGGGCTTGTTGGATCACTGCCAGTTTCTGTGGATAAGACTAAAAGTGAGCCCTCCAGTAGAGGCTCTAGAGCCCCCTGAAAGTGTAGATAAGTAGTAAGATTTTTTTTTAACAACTATGAAAACAGCTTTTCATATCAGGGGTGTCCAAACCTGTTCCTGGAGGGACACTGTCCTGCAGAGTTTGGCTCCAACACTAATTAAACACACCTGAACTAATCAAGCTCTTACTAGGCATACTAGAAACAAAGGCAGGTGTTTGGTAGCTGGTTTGGAGCTAAACTCTGCAGGACACCGGCCCTCCAGGACCGAGTTTGGGCACCCCTGCTTTATACTAATAGAGACATGTTAGTCTAGGGTTAAAATGGGTTGTGATGCTTCTCTCTAATATGCAGTGTGAAAACTTCAGACAGGTTTGGTAAGCAAGCATTACATATAACGTGATGCTTATAATAAGCTGTGGCATAAAAGGAGACAGGAGTGTTCAACATACATAGACTAAATCTGATTGCTTGTTCTTTTGCAAATGTTCCTTAACACATAGGTTTAAAAAGAGTTCGTCAACCTAGTGTTTTTTCCTCACTTCACTCTGTACATCTCATTTAAATTCATTTAGGACACTGGATTGCACTATGATCGATATCTCAGAGAGGTTATTGATTTCCTGGAAAAGGACCCACATTTCAGAGAGAAACTTCATAACACAGACATGGAAGACATCAAGGTATTGCACTGCTTTACTTCCCAATTCTACTTTGCAGAGGCTTAATCGGATTGTCTAAACACCCCATTGCTTACCTCTCATTCTGTTTGGTGAAAACAGCAAGGGAAACTGGCTAAAGAGTTGGACTTTGTCAGCCATCACGTGCGAACTAAACTTGATGAGCTAAAGAGGCAAGAAGTGAACAGACTGCGTACCCTAATCAAAGTCAAACAAGACATGAATGGCGAAAAAGGTATCAAAGGCAGCCCTTTACAAGCAAACTTGTTGCTGTTATTGTTTTGTGGCTCACATTTGCACTAGAGCGTATTGTGAAATGTCCTCCACCATCTTGTTTCTTTGTTTCATTTACCATCGCCAGGCTCACAGAGCACAGATTTTCCAAGGATATGGAATGTCGTATCTGAGAGTGTCATTCATCAAACTCCTCATATCACAGTTTACTTTATAAACCTGTAACTCTGGCCTGCTGCAAAGACAAGAAACGTTAATGAAAAATGAGATGCTCTTAATTTCCCTAAAGGTATGACAGTGGACCACAAAGCACTTCTGAAACAGTTTGAACATCTGAATCACATGAATCCATATACATTCGAAGTGGAAGATTTGGATCGTCTCATTAAATCGGTAGGCTCCATATCTGACTTCCTCCTCCTAGACCTTAACATACCTTAGTCGGCTCTATCTGTTTCTCGGGGTTAAAGCCTAACAACTATAAAATTAGATTGTTATTTTTGAAAGATATTATTTTTACGCCTTCTGTTATTTTTTACTGAAACAATATTTTTAATAATGTAAATTGGACTCAAGTTTGGTCGTTACCTCAAAAATTCCTCCTTACAAATAAGGTTAAGGAAATCTCATGTAAATGAATTCATAGAGTTTATCCAACAAAAGAATTCCTACAAAAATTAAAAATTGATGTTGATTTAAAATGCTCTTTTTGTGAATGCTCCACTGAAACAATTTCTCATTTGTTTTGGTCCTGCCAATATACCCAGCATTTTTGGAATAATGTGGAGGGTTTCATTGCTGATAATATTATTAAAACATTTTCCTTATCTTATAAACATGTGATTTTGGGTTATTATATCAAGGATCACTCTTTAAAGGATGGTGGTTTTATTATAAATTTAATTGAATTTTTATGTAAATTTCACTTTCATGAATGCAAGTTTACAAAAGGCAAACCTCTTTTTATGGTGCTTGGAAAAGAGATTAAAATGTTTGTAGATGTGATGTCAAAATCTAAAAATAGTAAAGCAATTAAAACGATTAATATATGCTCCTCCTTTAACATTTTCACATAATATTAAAAAATATCTGACTTCCTGTTGGTTTTGTTCTACACTCATAGTTGTCACATATTTTCGTTCAGGGCCCAAAATGACCTTTTTGGCAGGTGAAATAAGAAAATGTACTGGCCATAAATATTTATTAAAATGTATGTATTAAATATTTTACATTTAGTCATTTAGCAGACGCTTTTATCCAGCGACTTTTTAGCGACTTACAAATGAGGACAATAAATCAGTCAAAACTAACAAAAGAGCAACAATATTATAAGTGCAAATGACAAGTCTCGGTAAGCCTAACGCAGTACACATAGCAAGGTGTATATATATATATATACACCTGCCGAGGTGTACTGCTTAGGCTAACCAAGGACGGGGCATTTGCCGTATATATTGTTGCTTCTTTTGTTAGTTTGACTGCTTATTGTCCTCATTTTAAAAGCAGTCAAAACTAACAACAGAGCAACAATATATAAGTGCAAATGACAAGTCTTGTTTAGCCTAACGCAGTACACGTAGCAAGGTGTATACTGTATATATATATACACCTTGCTAGGGTGTGTACTGCGTTAGGCTAACCGAGACTTGTAATTTGCACTTATTTATTGTTGCTCTTTTGTTAGTTTTGACGGCTTTTTTAAATGAGGACAATAAAAGCAGTCAAACTAACAAAAGAGCAACAATATATAAGTGCAAATGACAAGTCTTGGTTAGCCTAACGCAGTACACGTAGCAAGGTATTATATATATATATATATGTATACACACACTTTGTACTGCGTTAGGCTAACCGAGACTGGTCCTTTGCACTTATATATTGTTGCTCTTTTGTTAGTTTTGACTGCTTTTATTGTCCTCATCTGCTAAAAGTCAAAAAACTAACAAAAGCAACAATATATAAGTGCAAATGACTAGTCTTGGTTAGCCTAACGCAGTACACATAGCAGGGTTATCGATATATAGAATTATACACACACACACAAGAAAAACACTAGCTTTCTATTTTTTCTATTCTATCTACTTGTTTTTCTTTGTGTGTGTTTGTGTGTATAATATATATATATATATACACCTTGCTATGTGTACTGCGTTAGGCTAACAGAGACTTGTCATTTGCACATATATTGTTGCTCTTTTGTTTAGTTTTGACTTTTAATGAGGACAAGAAAAGCAGTCAAAACTAACAAAAGAGCAACAATATATAAGTGCAAATGACAAGTCTTGGTTAGCCTAACGCAGTACACATAGCAAGGTGTATATATATATATATATAATATACACACACACACAAAGAAAAACAAGTAGATAGAATAGAAAAAAGGAAAGCTATGTTTGGTTTTGAATATAGATAAAGTAGAATCAAAATAGAATAGAAAGTGCTAGGAGTTAGAGGGTCAAATAAATGTGGAACAGATGTGTTTTTAGTCATTTCTTTAAGATGGTTAAGGACATGGCTCGGATTGATTTTTGATATAAATAGATTTTGTTTGCCCTATGACGATGTGAGTTTATTGATTTAGCTGTTTCTCCTAGCATATTTGTGATTAAAATGCAGATCATTTTGTCTATGTGTAACTGCACCTGTCATAAAAACCTTATAATTTTATCCCTGTAGCTCAAAGTGTAGAGAATGGTGCTAGCAACCCCAATGTCATGGGTTCCATTCCTAGGGAATGAAGGAATTGCTAAAATGTACACCCTGAATGCAGTGTCACTTTGGATAAAAGTGCACAATGTAATGTAATGTCTATGTGACCATTAACACAATATATATATAATATCTATATATATATTCTACATGTGTCGCAAAACATATGTTTTAAAGCTTTTTGTGGTTTTACTACTTTGGAGCTATAGCACATGTCATAATTACAATGGTAGCTGCACCAAGTGCATTTGGGTGCTGCGTAACCAGTCTGGCCCTTTTTTTGTGAAATTTGTATCTGTTCGACACACGTTGCATAGTCCCAGCACAAAGTTTTGGTGGATTGTGAGGGAAAGAACCGAAGCCATCGTGAAGGCAGTGTACCATCCAATGGTTTTGGAAACTGAATATTAGGTAAAAATTTTTTTTTTAACTTCGTTGCTTTAGTGCCCACAATAATTTCCGATTATAAATTAAAGCAAAAACTATCCAGAAAACGTTTTGTGGTTTGATTTGCACACATCACTGTCTCAGTGAGGGTCACAGTCTTATCATGTATTGTTCGTCAGTGCATTCAAAATAATTTTCCCTATTTTGGATGGAGATCTCTCGTATGATGATCTGCTGTCCCACACATTACATTTTCCTCCTGCTTGTTTCCTTATTTTGGTCAAATCGAGCCACTAATCGACCTGAAAAACTTCGCCAGGAACGGCATTAAGACTTCAAGAAGTACGAGATTACAAAGGAACCTCAACGCAAGAACATCTAAAACAAATGATGAGGAGCGCGCCAAAAAGAGGAGAACACTATGAAAGATTAAAGAAGACACGCCGACCATCCCAAAATCATCACCCTTTAGACTAAGACACATTCCTTAACTTATATAAAAATCAAAACAAGCTATTTGTGATATTGAACACTTTATTCTTTTTTTTTTCTTTGTCTTTTTTTTTTTATTGACATATCTGACTTCTCTCCCATCATTTCTGTGCGTAACCCCGCCTTTCATCGACTGCAAGCTCACGTTCAGACCTGTCTCCATCCAATGTATAGATTTGGCCTGTATGTGTGTAAATAGGGCAGTCAAGACCAGTTGAAAGAGGTCTGGGAGGACGCGGACGGTTTGGATCCCAACGAATTTGACCCAAAGACATTCTTCAACCTACATGGTGAGATCAGTGAGCCTCTCTGTTCTGAACATTTAGATTATATCACAGCACGACTGTGACATCTGTTTGCTTTTACAGATACTAATGGAGATGGCTACTTTGATGAGCAAGAACTCGAGGCACTGTTTACCAAAGAGGTTCCCCTTAATAACCTTTCCATTCAGAGCTATCATAATAGAGTACTTTGAGGATGACGTGGCTTTATGGGGTGCTAAATCTGATGCTTGTGTCCACCCCGTTTAGCTAGAGAAAGTCTATGATCCCACACATGAAGAGGATGACATGATGGAAATGGAGGAGGAGAGACTTCGCATGAGAGAACATGTGATGAATGAGGTGGGGGCATCATAGCAGGGGACTGAATCCTTCATTGTGCTAACGATATTATTTCAAAGATGATTCACTAGTAATCATTTTTTTTGTACTGTCTATAGGTCGACACTAACCGAGACAGGCTCGTTTCACGAGATGAATTTATTACTGCCACAAACAGAAAAGAATTTCTAGAGCCAGATGGATGGGAGGTAATTTTTTTTATCTTTTGGGGTCAACGTGAAACAAAATCTTCCCTATCTGTCAACTGCTTTTCATTAAAACTAAAGGTTCACTGCTGTTGAAAAGTTTGTACGTTTTTACTTTGAAAGAAATTAATACTTTTATTTAGCCATGACACATTCAATTCACTGAGTGACTGGGGGGGTATATGTGTATTGTAAGACATTTATAATGTTGCAAAAATTTCCGTTTCAAATCAATGCGTTCTATTCATCAAAGAAATCTGGAGAACTGTTTCAGTTTCCACAAAAATATTAAGCAGCGCAACTCTTTTCAACATGGATAAAAATAAGAAATGTTTCTTGAGCAGCAAATCTTATTAGAATGATTTCTGAAGGATCATGTGACACTGAAGACCGGAGTAATGATGCCGAGAATTCAGCTTTAGCATCACAGGAATAAAATACATTTTCAAATATATTTAAATAGAAAATAGTTATTTTACATTGTAATAATATTGAACAATATTACTGTTTTAATTGTAGTTTTGACAAAATAAATGCAAAATTGGTGCGCATAAGAGATTTCTTTCAAAAACGTATAAAAAAGTGTACATTTCATAAAATTGTTTTCTTTATGTAAACATTTCCTTTTGTCTGCTTCCTCTTGAGACTTTGGAACAGAATCCAATGTACACTGAAGAAGAGTTGAGAGAGTTTGAGCAGCATCTGGCTCTAGAGGAGCAAGACCTGAACCTGAGATCAAATGAGCTGCTGAAACAGCGAGAGGAGCTGGAGAGACAACAGGAACAGCTTAACGCCCAGAAAATGGAGCTACAACAGGTAGGAGAGTGAGAGATTAAGAGAAACAATTCAATTTTAAAAAAACTAGATGGGACTGATTTTGGAGCCAGATACTGAGTGAGTGATACACAGGTTCGCACAGTCTTGGAAAACATCCAAATACGAGTGAATTTACAAAGTGTGATTTTCAGACCTGAAAAAGTCATGGATATTAATAAGGTCACTGAAATGTCACGGATATATCTTTGTTATATATACACATATGAGTTATTGTGCAATAATCATGCTGTCTAACCAGCATCTTGATATGCCACACCTGTGAGGTGGATGGATTATCTCGGCAAAGGAGAAGTGCTCACTAACACAGATTTAGACAGAATTGGGAACAATATTTGAGAGAAATAGGCCTTTTGTGTACATAGAAAAAGTCTTAGATCTTTGAGTTCAGCTCATGAAAAATGGTGGCAAAAACAAGTGTTGCATTTATAATTTTGTTCAGCGTAGATGAAGCTTATTTTTAGTGCCATTCTGATTTTTTTTTGTGGCAATATTTTCATATTTATTAAGCACCTTCCCCCATTCACATTACCATTATTCAAATAAATCTCACTATCATTACTGTAATGGGAAATAACTATAAATTATTTCAATTGTAAAAAGAAATACTTAATACTTTTTATATATAACTATATAAAGATTTTTTTAAAGAAATTATTACTTTTATAAAGCAAGGATGTATTACATTGCTCAAAATGACAGTGAAGCATTTATATTGTTGCAAAAGATTTATATTTCAAATAAATGCCATTTGTTTAAACTTACATTCATCAAAGAATTCTGGGGGAAAATGCGTTACGGTTTTACATAATGTATCGCATAAGAATCTACACAAATTACAGAGCCCACACTTTTAAATGAGTGTTTATGATAAAGTTTTGTTGCACTGCTTTTATCTTATGTCACTAAAACATTCCCTTTTTAAAACATAAGGGAAATGTCTTGAAGCTAGAATTCTCTCACCTCAACACTTTCTACCTTACTGATCATTTCTTTTAGGCGGTAGAGCACATGGAGCGGTTGAAAACACAGAAAACAGAGTCTCCAGTACAGGACAAAGGTCAGTGTAATTATTTTACATTTTTCTGGTCAAAGGCATTTTGCCCTGTCATTTGGAACAAAATATTGATTTTCTATCATTACACTTATATTAATGCAGTACCTTTTGCGGCGGAAATGCTGCCTGGGGACAGTCAGCCTTTGTCACACGGTCATCAGCAAGACCTCCCCGCACATTCTTAGCAGCTCAAGCTCTTCTCAGTGTCTGTAATGTGTTTGTCTGTTGTATGTAGTGTCAAATATTTCCATCCTCACATTCAAATGGACCATTTACTGTCACTTAGCAGAGACCTTGGCTTTCCTTGAAGTAATCAAACAAATCATTGTGGTGGTATTCTCAAACACAAAAAATATTGAATTGCGGTATCCCAAAACGGGTCGCTGAAGTATGTAAATGGTTAACAGAATTATCTGTGGACAATCACACTTCTGTCCACATTCTCTTATCTAAAATGCAGATAGTTTGTGAGGACAGGGATTGTACTTGAAACTTTATTATTAGTATTTAGAGAAATTAAATGTATTTTTATTGTTCTTGTAAATGTCTTAGCCATGTTTGAACAAACATGGATAAACCTCATAGGATAAATTTCTCTTTAGATTTAGGCATTTGATAATATACCTGGGCAATAAACACACTTCATGTTAAGTTAAATGCCCCACGATTCAGCATTCCTATTGTACGGCACTTCCCATGAAAAGACTATAGAATAGAATAGAATATTTGTTTGCTTTACAAGGGTCTTTTAATAAAGTTTCTGAAAATGTTGATGAATTACTACTGCAACACTAGTGATTTTTTTTCAAGCTGTTTTATTTTAATTCATTATGGTTTTCAACCAGTGTTCTACTGTAAACAATGTATACATTTATAAAATATACAGAAATATAATTAAAGGGATAGTTAACCCTTTAAGCATGAAATAGGTATGGATTTATTTTCTTTTTTGACTGTGCTTTACGACTCTCTACAATGTATTAAATTATCTATGGTTCACCAACTGTGCTCTGATGATTAGCACTTCATTTTTTTTTTTCAAACATGCAAAATCAAAAAATTTCACTTAATTAAGGATCTATTTTTTGCCGTAAGAATCCTTGAACCTTGATAAAAGGTAATCAACTGACTTGACAGGAGGATATTTATCTGATCCATCACAGCATGAAATGATGGCCTCATCATCTGGTTGTACAAAGAAGGCCAAAGACTGACGTGTGCCAGAGTCACCTGCAGGAGGCAGCAAAACCCTATGAACCTGAGGGTCAGAACAATAGAAAAGAAACAAGCGTTGCTTGCACTGCACAATTAAATGAAATGCAATATTAGTAAAGAAACTTACGGCAGACACATAGACATCGCTGGTCCACCTTTGCATCAGGTCTGCTATGTTAATCAGAACTGTTCCAGGAATGCTGGGGGCTGAAATGTACTCACCAGCCCGGTTCAGGACCTGGAGGAGAACAATAATACAATTACTATCCTAAATGATAAAGGACCACATTAAACATGAATCTTTTCTCCTCTTGTCCTATATTGGTATTCACCTGCAGTCCACCCTCTGGGCTTTGGAAGACCAAAGTGATACTCCCATAATCAGTGTTCACCACAGCGCAGCTGATTTCCCTTCACACATGTGCTGTTCACCGGAGGATAGTACAGAGCCCGTAGTGTCGTTCCATTCACATCACCTTAAAACAACCCACATCATAAAGGTCTTGCAGGCCTCCCAGCCATTGACTCACTGCATGGGATGAAGTAGTGCATTTCATTCGACTTACTTCCAATATGCTTATGTGCACTGAGAAAGACCTCTGCTTCCAGGCCCAAACCAAGAGCCATAAATCGGAGCACTCTGAGAGAAAGTTCCTTACAGCGCAGGAAAAATGATACTTGCACATCTCGAAAATCATCAACTCCTTCTGAAGGCCAATTCTGAACACATTGAAAGTGGAGGGTTATAAAGTCAGGCTTCCTTAAAGTATCTTAATGTTAATGCTATTTAAAAAAAAACAGTTGTGCATATTAAAAAAATACTTTATATTTGAAATAGAATGGTTTTGTTTTTCAACATAGCTGTCATTTGACATTTTTTTCAAATTTCTGTATAGGTGTGTGCGCGCGTGTGCAAGAGAGAAAGATCATTTCCTTCAGAAATTATTCTAATATGCCGATTTGCTACAAGAAACATTTATTATCATCAATGTTGAAAATGTTTAGTATTTGTATGGAAACCGTGATACACTCAAATGTTTTGGGTAAGATTAAAATAATAATAATAATAATAATGGCTACTTTTATTTAGCAAGGAAACATTAAATTGATCAAAAGTGACAGTAAAGACATTTATAACGTTACAAAATATTTGTTTCAAATAAATGCAGTTTTTTTTAACTTTCCATCAAATAATCCTGAAAAAAAAACAGAAATTAAGCAGCAAAATACTGTTATAATAAGAATTATTAATAGGCTACCTGTAATAACTGGAAATAAGTATTGTCTAATTAAATTTTTTTTTAATGAGATGGAACTACAAATAATATTTCAATGTTTTTGTTTTCTCTCGCAAATTCCCTCACTGAAGCACTGAAATACACACACACACATATATAATTTTTTTTCTGCAATCCTTTTTTTAACCATCATGTCCCTTTTAACCATCATGTCACCGTGACGTCGAGGATTCAAACTGTAAAATGACAGGATATAAAACCATTAATTCTCCATAATTCGTGATTTTTTAGCAGTAATGCTTCTGAAGCTAGAACAGTCTGGCATGCCTTTCCGTTTCTACCGAAACCCAGCCGTGGTTTCCATTACACGAGAAACTGCTCCTGCTGAAAGGTTTCTTCATGCTTTCTGGCAAACAGAAGAACTTCTTTGAAACACCCATAACTTTGTCCACCTAAAACAATGGACAGAATAATAATAGCCAGCCATTTACGAACTACTAGAAAACTTCTCGTAACAAACGTGCACAAAATGACAAACCTCGTCCTGATTTATGCCCGTGTTTTTCAGATAAACAAATCCCACCTCGGTAAAGGCCCTTCTTAGTTCGGCACTTATCTTCTCCGAGTTATCAACTGATACATTGGTCTTTTCCAGTTCGTACACACTGAGATCTACGACAGGTATCTCCATAAGGAGTTATTTTTCCTCGAGACAGCAAAACGACAAATAATCATTTTAAAATCCTGAAGAAAATACGCCAAGGATCTTCGCTTCTTTTATCAATGCAGGAGTTGTTGAGCAATGTAGTGTCATAAAGATCCACCAATGAAAGATCAAACCATGGCAGCACAAAGATCACTGGATTTCAGCCTTTTCAATGCCCTGAAAGTTTACATGTCCCCATTCTAATCCTACTATTTTGCAGTATACCGTCTAAACTTTGTAGTATGCACTGCAAGTTATTTCCAATGGGTAAAAGATTTAAATATGCTTTCTGAAAGCAATATAAAAAAGTATTTGCAGTGGTATTGAAACATTAGTTGCGTATGCATGGCAATCTTGAGTACCTTTGTTTACGCATTGTGTGTAAAGAAAACAAAATATTATGTAGTGTGTACCCATCTCTCAAATCAGTATTTTTACTAAGCTTAGCAAACAGTCAAATGTTAATGAGTATATTTTGTACACAAGTAATGCACCATAAGATTATCATTTATTTTACAGATGGCTTCTGAAATTAGCTTTCACAGAAAAAACATGCGGTCTACACCATGGGAATGTTAATATCTGAAATGTGGTTAAAAGAAAAACAACAATGTACAACTTTTTGTTTGTTCACTGATAATACATGGGGAGTCTTGCAGAAAAAAAAGTGTTAAAACAATTTGGTCTTGAAAATTTTTACTGAAATATTTTCATTTGGTCTTAAATAAATCTACTGACCACAGAAACAAGACACAAAGACATTTCAATTTTTAATTTTAAAGTTCATTTCGTTATGGTTTCTTTCCAAATTTGCTCTTTTTGTCCTTATTTTTCTTAATCTTCTTGCTTTGCCATTGTTCTTTCTGGTTCATGCCTTCCAGTTTTCTTTTCTTGTCACTAAGGGGTCAAATACATAGTTCATAGCAGTTCATGATTCCAGACAAAGCCTCCCCTACCCAAGCTGCTTATTACTCGGTTTACCTTTTTATGCTAACAATAGCTGTATGTCCTGCTTTCTTCAACACGTGATCCCATTCCTCGTCATCGCCTCGAATCATGTACCTTCATGAAAAATTCAGAATGGATAAGAGTGGACAACTGCACCGCACAGCCAAATGAGTGGAAAAATGTTTATATTAAATATATTACTTTAAAATATTAAAAACATTTTACATCTCGTTAAATTGGTCATTAACTAGCTTATTAATTAGCTCAGAGAAAGGGTGGAAACTGTAAACGTTTATAAACCCTCCGGGGCCATGTGGGACATTTTTATATGGATGGATGCGCTTTATTGGACTTCTTTTTGACTGTTGAACAAACCCACACCACTCACTGTGGCATTATAATAATTTTTTTTATATAACTCCGACTGGATTTGTCTGAAGGAAGAAAGTCATATACACCTAAGATGACTTGTGGGTGAGTAAATTATAAGGTACATTTTATTTTTACTATCCCTTTAAATAAGTGCAGTTTGGACTATTGCTTTGGGAAAACTCACTCTGAAAGATTCATGTCTTTAATCTTCTCCATTTCATTTTTGTGTTTCTCTTGGAACTCTTTGGCTGCATCATTCTAAGGAAAAAAACACAGTTTTAATATAACACCTTGTCACAAAAATGTGCTGCTTCAAATAAATGCTGTTCTTTTGAACTTTCTATTATTCAAAGGATCCTGGGGGGGGGGGGTGGTTGGGTTGGGGGGGGGTGGATTTATCCATTTTCAACATCGATAATAATTTAGAAATGTTTCTTGAGCCCCAAATCAGCATATTAGAATGATTTCTGATACTGAAGACTGGAGTAATGGCTGCTGAAAATTCAGCTTTGCCACCACAGGCTCTCATACCAGATCTTCATTAAGTGTCTGCACAGTTGGTTCCATGCTAATATCTTTGGTGGCCACCATCTCTGCTTCAACCGCATTCTCCTGAAGAGTGTTGAAGAACTGCAGACGAGATGAAAACAAAAAAAATAACTACACACTGAAACAACAATATAGACTAGAAGAGGTAGAGGAGTAGATCTAAGCAGTGTATTTCTCACTCCTTCAAGTGGAAGTGGTCTGATAAGAAGGTTCATTGCTAATCCTTGTACTTTGCTTTAATAAGTGTGTGTATGAGAGACAAAGACAGAGGGCTTGGTCTCACCTGCACCACTTTACGGATGATACGGTTGAACAGGCCCATAAGCTGAGAACCAGGCAGCTCAATCTCTTTCTCCAGCTCATCTATACTCTTGTGTTGAAGCCCAATTCCCAACAACAAAGCCTGAAAAAGAATGATGTTTTACACACATGCCTGAACACACAGTGGCTAGAATAAATTGTTTCATATGAAATTATAACAATATAGATAGCACGTTCTCTTTCCATTTGTACTGTTCTTTCAAACACCTTTTCAAACTCACACACTTTATTCATTCTTGAAGTGAACGTTTGCCTGTATACTAGTGATTAGATTCACAGTTTTGGATTGCCACCTTGAACTGGAGAACACAAGTACAGAATACATGAACGGTGTGCAACAGACTACCTATGGCACTTTCACCTGAGCTCTAGGAGACAATGTCACACTGACTTTAGTGAAGAAACAGCTGATCACTTTATAAACTGACAGCCTGTCTGCTAATATTTAACGTATTTACCATTAAACATTCCTTTTGGACAGAGCGATATTTAGAAACTGCAACAAAATAAATGCTGTTTTCTAAGAGAAGTCACATTTATTAAATTATTATTATTTTGTAATAAAATGTACTTCTATGGTATGCTCAAACAATCATTGACTGTAATAAAACTAAAAGCCATGAAATCATTTAGAATGACATTTAATAATAAATATATTTAAATGAGTGATTTTGTGTCATCTGGTTTATTTTAGATTTTTTGTTTTGACTAGTACAAGTTCTAAATGGCCGGTAAATTAAAAATTTAAGAGCTACAGAAGCTGGTGAGTGAAATATAAATCTATATTTCAAGAAAGTTTGACAAATAAAGAGAATTCCTAGAAATACTTGGACAAACACACAGTGAACTTACACACTGGGCAACAGAAAGTGTGATGTCTCCCAATTGTTTGAGGAAAAACATGCGTGCAATAACAGGGGTCATGTCCATGATGAGGTGATAGTCCACCATGTTTCTTGAATACATCTCCAAACGCTTTAGGTCGTATGGAGTGAATGTGGCCGCTAACTCTGCACTGGCGAGTGCTGAAGATACACAGACACATGAAAAGTCATCTTAAAACCAACAGAACACATACAACATTTACTTTGAGGTGGCAGATGTGGGCCTGTACCTGGGCTGTCGCCCTTAGCGTTCTTGTTCTGCGATATGTTGAGGGCCAGGGTCGGGCTAAATTTGCTGAACTGGAAGGATAGCAGCGAGAGGAACCTCCGCCGGAAATCTGTCCAACACAAGAAAAGTTAGTCTTTGAAATCAGAAAGAGATGGCTGAGTGAGCATTATATCTCTATACAGACATATATATATATAGATTAATATTTAATATTAATATCATATATAAATTGATCTTTATTACATGGATCTCTGGAATGCTTGATTCTGATTGGTCAGTTGCAGCATTCTTACTATATCATGAGAGATTGGAAATACTCATTAGGGCTGTCAAAATGGCTGAAAACCAATTCTAATTTTGTACTTAAATGTTATCAAAACTCGAATTATATTCGAATTTAAATTGCATAATTTCAGTTAGGGTGAAGAATAGCTTTTGGCTTCTCTCCTGAGGCCACAAGGCGGCGCATCATTCAAAAAGTGCATAATGTTTAAAAACCAATTATAATTCAAGTTGCTTAAACAACTATAAACAAAACAGAATCATGCATGTATGCATAGTTTAATACAAAAGGCAGAAAGCCAATCACACAGAGTACATTTTTCATTTAAAAACATGAGATGCAGTGGGATGGGGAAAAACCCGCCATAAAGTCTCGATATATGTTTTTTTCAAAGTTAAACTTGCATTAATTTTACATGGCTTTCTAAACATGTGGCTCTTTTGTGCGAGACACGAGTGCAACGGTGATAGATGTCCCTCTAGAAAATGCGCGAAATATGCGTTGTGTGAACGGCTTGGTTTCAGTTTTGACGTAAACAAGATCTTCTCCGCATTGATGTTCTCTTTTTCCACAATATTTGTAATTAACAACGCAGCAGCGCCGCGTCTAGTGGCTTCAACTGGATAGGTTAACAAAAACATTATAATACAACGACACTTACATCGTCATCACATCTCGTGCGCCGCTGATAAGGCTGCCTCCTTAACGCACACCTAAAATTCAAATGCAACGTTTTTGCATTCGAATATGGATTTTTAATTTTAAATTCGACGAATATTCGAAATTCAAAAAAAAAGCCCTAATACTCACCCTTCCAAAAAGCTGAGAGCCACTGGTCCTGCTCTGTAGACTCCTCAGCATTGAGCTCCTTCAGCATAATGCAGGAGTGCTCTCCCGTCAGGTCATTCTACAGGTCACAATATAAGTATACACGCTTATTACAAAGTTACAAAACTTGACAATGCTAAGAAAAAAAAAATGCTGCATGCTTACCGGAGTCTGTCTTAAATAAACAGGCACAAATCCAGCCTTCTTCCAGAATCTGGATGGGGAAGAAAGCAAGAGATATTTAGGAGTTAATAACATGTTTTGTGACAGTGCTGCAGTATAAATATCACTGTAAAACATGCTTGCATGAAGCAACTCACTTGAGTAGTTGAGGAGTGAGACCGTAAGACACCCCGATGTAGTCCAGCCTCTCGGCTCTCCTTTCATTCAGCTTCAACAGCAGCGGTGGCAGGTCTTTCCTGGGAGACACCACCTCCTCCAGGAGACTGACAGCCTGTACAGGAATGAAAAAGACATGAAAAAAATACTCGGATCAGAATACATACTTAAATGTTTCTTATTTATTAATACTTTTGGTCCAGATATTATGATACTTTATCAGGTGGCATTTATAACCACTAAAACGCATTTCAAAACTTATTGTACACATTGCTGCCACAGAGGGCTAATTTTGTTCTGGTTTCCTACAAAAGGTAAAACTAATGGTAGCGCATCAAATTTAATCAGTTATAACAAATCATCACTGAGTGATGGTACACCATTCAAAAGTCTGTAAAGAGGTTTTTTTTTTTTTTTTTATTAATTAAGGGTCTTTTATTCAGCATAATTTGATCAAAAGTTGCCAGTTAAAGACATTTAAAATGTTACAAAATATATTTCAAACAAATGCTGTTTTTTAAACTTTCTATTCATCAAAGAATCCTGAAAAATCACAGTTCCCACAAAAAGTAGCACAACTGTTTTATGTTTTAACATAAGATTAAAAAAAATTTAAAATAAACTTACTGACACCAATTTTTTTAACAGTAGTGTATGTTCTGAAATTGCTTCAAAATGTTTAATGTAAGACGTAAAATACAGTACATATCCTGTTAAATATAATCAAGCAATGTTTTCTATACTTATTTCCACTATATGAACACAAGGGAGAATTATTTAATATTTTTTCACTTATATCAACCAATTTAACAATTCAATATTGCGTTGTTTACGACCTATTCACCAAAAATTATTCAGACACCAGATATAATTTTTGGTATTTTTTACTAGTGGGTGCAGGACACTATAGTTCATTTATGTAAGTGAGGATAGCAAAATAAAGTAAAATGTGACATATTATACCCAAAAATTCTTCATACAGTGGACTACCAGTAAAATTAAAACTTTGAGACCAAAAATTATTCAGACACTTTGACCTGACCATGTTTTGTTTAATTGTTATCTGACATTATCAAGATGAATTTGTTCTGACACAGTTTAACTCTGAGTTCTTGTCATATTTTATTACCATTTTCTAAACTATAGCGAATAAACTGTGATAATATGTGAAATGTTGAAGGTGTCCGAATAAATTTTGGTTTGACTATCTATTTAACAAATAAAGTTAACCAACCAGAAATACTAAAACAATGTTATATATGAAAAATGGCACACAGACTTTCATGAACATTTTTGAGTGATGACGCTAACAGACCATTACCTCACTGCTCACAGATGTGATTGTGCTGGTCGTTGTCTGTTCTTGCTCATCCAGAAGAGGAAACCGACCCTCATAATATTGCTGTAGCAGTTGCAATGCACGGCTGCCATAACCCATCTAAAGAGAGGCACAATAAATCACACATGGGCAATGATATAACTGGTCAAACAAGGCAATAATGCAGCAACTTGTACATGTAAGCTTTTCACTGATCATCACTGAGGTTGTACATAATCTGAGGAAAAGCAGAAGTCATTTACCCCCTGATAATCAGGATTCACTGCAATACGGACAATCCGGCCCCCAGAGAGGCCTCCAAACTCAGGGTCTTGAAACTAAATGAAAAACACAAGAGCATCGGAATCATTACAGATTCACTCTTTCAAACATTTATTTGATCGTATGGCATAAATAATCTACATACACTACTGTTCAAAGGTATGTTCTGAGCAATTGCGCTGCTTAATATTTTTGTGGTAACCGTCATACTATTTTTCAGGATGCTATGATGAATAGAAAGTTCAAAAGAATACATAACATTAATAGAAAATAGAAACATTAATAGAATCTTACAATAGAAATAGTAAGATTATAATTGTATGTACTGTCAGTTTTTATCAATTGAATGCATGCTTGCAGAAGAAAAGTATTAATTTCTTTTAAAAAAAAAATACTGACCCCAAACTGTAGTTTAGCCTGTAGTTTCATTTGAAATTTGGATTTCTTACCTGTTCCGAAATGGTCCACGGAATGAGGTCACCTGAAGCTTTCTTCCCTCTGGACAAGCTGTTGAGGACGGATTGGTGGGAGATCGCTCCTTCCAGACACACCTGTAAGAGAAAACACAGGCTTCACTACACAGTTCTTTCACTTTCATTACAACAACTTCGACTCAGATTCAGCAGTATTGTAATTAAATAGCTTTGGGCACACCTGGACAACTGCTAAGACCTCTGGGAGTGAATTCTGTGTGGGTGGGACAGGGGGCAGCAGGCAAAAGAGATGGTGAGCAGGAGCATCTGAGAGCATCTGAAGGTCATTGGGTGAATTCTGAGGAGGAAGAGGCGTTTGAGTCAATATCAGTTTGATGTTTAGAGTTTGTGAAATAGGGTAATGCTCTAATACAGTGGTTCTCAACCAGGGGGTCACAAGATGACTAAAAATATTTGAATTAGTACATTATTCATATTTTAAGATAATCTAAATTAAAATGCTAAAACACTATCAAAATGTAAACTGAAATATTAATAAATAATATTTTGGGTTAATTAAATGTATCAGTTATCCCAGTTTATGTTTAAAAAAAAAAAAAAAAAAAAAGGTGTAAAAAAAAAAAAGAGCTTTTATCAAAATTAAGACAGAAATACTGAAAAAAAGCTTTTACTGGGGGCGGTTTTGAATATTCTGTTAGACAAAGAGAGGCTTTGAGTCAAAACAGTTGAGAACCACTGATCTAATCATCAAGATATTCATTTACCTTGTAATGCGATGCTACATAAAGTGCCATAAGACGCTGGAGGAAAGCCTCAGAAGCTTTGTGATAACAAAACAATGTGTCTCGATTCACATAATAACTGGAATAAAGGATTAAAGAAATCTTATGTCTAGAAAGTAGATGAGAGAGTGTTTTGTATTATTTTGAGATATTAGGCATCATTATATGCGTAATGGAGGTGATGATAGTAGATAAAATCATATGCAAGACAGGTTAGAACAGCGGTGTCCAATCCTGTTCCTGGAAGGCCACTGTCCTGCAGAGTTTAGCTCCAACCCCAATTAAACACACCTGAACCAGCAAATCAAGGTCATACTTGGCATACTAGAAACTTCAGGGCAGGTGTGTTGAGGCAAATTGGAGCTAAACTCTGCAGGACACCGGCCCTCCAGGTCAGTGTTTGGACACCCCTGGGTTAGAATATGGAAACCCATTTCTGCCACATGCCTTGGGGTAAGTCATAATTATGATTCTGTCAAGTCACGATGACATAAAACTTAAAAATTCTGCCAAAAAGTTGAAACTGAGATAAGTCATAATTATGAGGTAAAAAGTTAAAATTATGAGATAAAAATCAAAACTATGAGAAAGTTATGGCAAAGTTATGACAGTCATTTGAAATTTCCACAAAAAAAAAAAAAAGTAAATCATATCATAATGACTTTTTAATCTCATAATTCCATTTGTTTTTACTCATAATGAATTACTTGGTGTCATAGTTTTGACTTTTTATCTCATAATTAGGACTTTTTGTCTCATAATTACGGTTTACCAAAGCATGATTTTTTTCTTTCTTGGGTGGCAGAAATGGGCTTCCATTCTGTTGAATCAGCATGATGTTAGAATGAACATAGAAATACATTGCTAAATACAGAGGTCTTGTTTGACTTTGAGAGGATACAGGTCACATGTCTGGGGTAAAGGGCAGCCGGAAATGATGCGTGGTACACTCAGGCAGTCCAAACACAGCAGATCATTCAGCCATTTCTCCACAGGGTCCCCCTGGCCATAGCGGATAGACTCGTGGAGGGTCACCTCATGAAGGGTTCGTGCTGCAGAGCAGGTAAGGTGTGGTTTACACATTATACACATATCAGCAGTGAGAAAAAAGTTATTCTTTTTTCATATTTCTATTCTGGTTCTTTTGCGGCAAGACAAGAGGTACTATATTTCCAGACCTGCTGCCAGTCTGGCTGTGCTGGTGTTTCTGTTCTCAGCCGAGAGGTTCAGCTGGCTGTCTGCACTCTGCTGCCTTAACTGCTGAATCAGCTTAAGTGAGAGAGAGCGACCAGTGCCCTCATACCTGCATGTTAACACGAGGATTACTGCATTGTTATTATAAAACATTGTAAAAAGATCTAACAGCTCTTCAAATACAGACCCGTTGATCGTAGATGCCATAAACACAAGGTAAGGCCCCAGCAGTTTCTTCACTAAAGGCAGCGGGATCGCAGCAGCCTCGTCGATGACTAGCAGCTCTGCCTGGCCTAACTTCACTGCATCAGCAGGGTGAATGTACTGCAGATCAAAACACATCAGCAAGACTTGAGGAAAATTATGAATGATTATTATAGAGTTATGAATGATGCAAAATGCACTATATGAACCTGTTGTTTCTGCACTTCCACATTTTTATATGTACTAAAGTGGAATAAACCAGCTCCAAGCAAAGAAAGTATCTGAGATTCCACGATTTAACAAATATTTGCAAGACAAAAATGAAAATTATGGAAAATAAATGAAGAGATGGAGGTTAGTATACCTGAATGGTCTGGCGATGTTCCTTGAAGATGTTAACACGAACCACTGCTTTGTTGAACTCTGGGTTCAAAGACTGGATTATTTCATAGTCCAGATGTTCCTAGAATTTACAAAAAAAATTTGGTTTAAAGTAGGTTCCTGAAATGTATGCAAATGTCTGACTTGGAGTCTCCTGACAGATAACATTTTTGCCTATAATATATCTATTATTTTAAATTATATAAATTTACAAAATATTGAAGGAATGATCAGGGTTTCACTCATTTAACTCAAATTTCAACCAGGGTTATTATAGCGAACTACAAATGAAACTATTAAAACATTTAGCAAACTGAAAATCAATATGAAAAAGTTAACAGAATTTTAAAAATATATTAATATTTAATCCTATGTTATTTCAGTTAGTTGCCAATGTTGTTATTTTGATGTAGTTTAAGCTGAAATACTAAAATTAATAAAACTGAAATAGAAATGAATAAATACTAGACATAACTAATAGAGAATTACTAAAACTTGATCTAAAATCAGAATGAACGCAGAACATTTTAAAACTATGTTATTTTTTAATTAAGACTAATTCAAAATAATAATAAAAACTGCAATAGTATATTACTGATACAAAAATAACACTGGGTTCAACTGGTATTTAAAGTAACACATTTTTTTGTGAAAACATCATATATACCCTTATGTTCAGTGATGATTACCTGATACTGCAGAGCGTCAAAACCTTTAAATACGAACTCAAACAGCGTGTGCAGATTGTCTGGGCTGGGTGATGTGACAAACATATTTGAATAGCTGAGAAGAGAATTACAACAAACACAAGTTATTTATTAGCATAAATTGCAGTCAGGAGGCAAATGTAACAAGAATTAGCTTATTCATAATACCCCACTACATACCCAAAAGCAACAGCTCCGGCTACAGCCAATCCCAGTGCAGCAGATTTGCCTCGACCGCGGGCAGCAGTAAGAGCTACAGTGCTCCGCAAGGTCTTCTCTGAAATAGCCTCGATGAACTTCAGCACTGCTTTGGCCTAAAGACATAAACACAGGCAAAATAAAATATTAAGTTGGGCTACATGAAACAAATCAACATCAAGATTTCTAGGAGTTATTTTAATTATACCTGATCCATAGTTTTACAGCTGTCCACTAGAACACCAACTGGCTGTGTGTCCTGTAAAGACTCCTTTAGGTCCTTTAGCTCTTGTTCCCTTGGAGACAGTCCATCATCCTTTTGGCAAATACAAAGATGATGGAATTCATATGAGCTAATAATCAAACAAAACACTGTCCAATTATGAACAAGAGTTACCTGCGTCTTTGGAGGGACAGGTTTGATGTTGGTAATGTGAGTGGAGATTGGCAGAATGTTTAGTTGGTCTTCGATTACAACACATGTCTTACAGGAGGCAAGAGAAAGGATGAATCTGGGGAAAATAAGATTATATCATTTTTACATGCATTTTTTCTTACAGGACAGGATATGCACCTCAGATTAGGGCTGAAGGATGTAAATGAAATCAAAATCATGTGGATCACTTGTAGCAGAATCTGCTCATCAGAGTTTGGGTCACTTACAACATGCATTTGAGAACGCAACATCTTCTTAACAAAGAAGCTTTAAAAGTTCCCTGTGGTTGTCTATGAAAATAAAAGTTTGGAATATAAAAGAAATTAATACTTAAATATTAGTATTGTAATTTTACAGTTGTACTGTAAAATGAGATTATTTTTCTTAAATTTTTTTATTTGACTGTGAAATAGTATTACAATAGTAAAAGTTTAATGTTTTTTTATTTAATGATAAATCAAAATAAAATAATAAAATGAAATTATTATTATTATATTGATATATAAAATCACAAAATATTTGGCCAAACTGTGCAGTCACACAAAAAAGCACAGCAAACCTGCAGCCTTTAAAAAAATAAAAAATTAACCCCTTAACTCTTACTGTCACTCACATTTTTGAACATAGACGTGAAAGTGCACGATCCAAACTTACATTTTTATAATTCATGAACGAAAATATTTTGTAACATGATATTGATGTACCATTTTCATGGTAATGCAAGTTTGATTTTAAAATGGGTTTCAAAGGATGAATTTTGAGATTTAATGTGTTCAATTGATATATAATTTCTGATGATTTCTAAAGTGTGATAGAGAAAAGGCAACAAAGAAGACTTTTTCTTTTGACAAAGGTCAGAACTGTTATGATGTAGATTTTTGAGGTGCACTCTTGTCAAAAATTAATCTATTACTTTTCCAACATAATTTCTAACAAAAAAAAATATCTATTTAAGAGTCTCAGACCTTTCCAACGACATATAGTTTGTCATGATTAGATTAGGATTTAATTGTAATATAGTGAAGTAAACTTAGGCGTCCCACGGAGGGGACGGGTGACAGTTAAAGGGTTAAAAAAAAACGCACAATTTTAATAAGAAGTAAAAAAATAATACCGCAATATATTTTTTTCCCCCACAAAATGCAAATATATATAGTATATAAATAACTAACAGATATATAAATATTATAATCAGGGTTTTTGTCATTAAACGTCGAAAGACTGACCTTTCATTGAACCTTCCAACAACATCCTGATGAGCCTCTGTCCTGTATCGAGAATGAACATCCTGAAAGAAAACATGCATTTTAATAATTATATTCACGCACAAATTGCCAGATTAATATTGGTATACAAACACTTAAGAGGCCATTCACCATTGTCATTGTGTACAGCTGCTTCAGTGAATTCATAGTCCTCAGAAGAATGACCACAATGCCTCCACCCTCCACAGTCTCGATGGTCCGAGCCAAGAGGTTGGGAGTGAGAGCTTCAAAGTCCTGTAACAAAAAGTGAGAAGAACTTCACGCTAAACTGCTGCAAACCCCATTGTACTACATACCTCCCATCAATTTTTACAAGTAAAAGTAAAAGGCCTTTTACTACAATTCTAAAAACACCCCCCTTCAGGTTGTGGTACATGTGTCTTCTTGCTATGAAATCTTTACAGACTTTTATGAATATGAATTCCATATGTCAGGCTTTACATATGTCTGAGAAGTTCGTCAATGGTATTACCTGCAGAACACACATGCCATAGGTGTTTCCCAGGATCTTGTGCGTTTCATTGTAGTAGCAGTATCGGATGTTGGTAGCCGCAACGAAGAGCTCAAAAGGATCATCCTTGTTTAGGTTCAGCGTGCCTGTTTTGATCTTCTTCTGCAGCTGTCGCATCCTCTTCTTTCGATTACTATGAAACAACAGATTCATTTCTATAAAGGTTCCTACAATTTTATATCCAATTCACAATCTGAACCAAGTCAATGGAAACAAAGTCTAATTATATGAACAAGGGTCTGTCATCAAAGTTGTTTGTGAAAATACAATAAAATGTTCATATTACCTGCTGAAGCTAAGCTCCTTTTTGTAGCACCATAACACTGATGGCCGGGCTCTGACTGTTGCTTTAGATAGCATGTGGTGCAGAACGACAACCTGGATGCAAAATGCACATATGAGTGAGGTTTAGCAAACGTCGTTACAGTATTACAATATTTTTAAACACTGTTATGCTTTACCTGATCTCTGCCACGATCACCAACTATAAAGAACATAGATCGATGGTGTTGAGCGACACCGTTTTCTATCTGGACTCGAATGCGATTGTCCACCTTCTTCCGAAAAGTTGCCATTGCTTCCCAAATGCACCCTGTCACCACGAACATGACAAAGTCAGCTTTAAATATGAAATGCATTGGGTGAAATGAGGTAAACACTGTAGTGTGATACTTTAAACACATTTTACATAGCGTTCAGACAAAACTAGGTTTATTTTTAAACATGTTTATTCATATCGCAAGACATACCTCAAATGTTCTACCGGTAAAGCAAAATACGCTGTTGAAGTGTTATATGCAACTTTTGGGCAATAAAAATTCGCCTCATTTACAGCAGTCTAGCATGCTCGTACATTCACGTGGGAACCCTCGGCGAAAGGACCCAGGTATGATGGGCCCCAAAACAGATAGCAGTCCACGATAACGCCTGTTCTTAATGAGCGAATAACGCGCGTATTATTTGTATTTAATAAATTAGTGTCTGCGGTTGACATGACCTAAAAAGATTTTCATTTTGCACACATCAGACTTAAACTGCGTTTTTTTTTTCTGATATAATGTCAGATTCGTCAAGGCGGTAAACTTGTATCATTGTGGGAGTTGTAGTCTTTCTGTAGAAACGTAATTTCGTTACATTGGCCCTCTATGAAACAAATTCAAACATTTAAAACTTACCGTTTCTGTATTTCTCTATAGCAGGGATCCTCAAATCTGGCCCACGAGATCCACTTTCCTGCAGAGTTTCACTCCAACCCTAATCAAACACACCGGAGCATGTTAATCAATGTCTTCAGGATCATTAGAAAATCACAGATAGCTGAGTTTGGTCAGGGTTGGAGCTAAACTCTGCAGCGCATTGGCCCTCCAGGGCAAGATTTGAGGAATCCTGCTCTATAGATTTGTGCCACATCGTCCTCGGCGTGTACATGTTGTTACATTCACGGTTTGTGATGTACTTTTGATTGTAAATGTTGCATTCAAAATGTGGGTGTGCAAGACTCATTAGAAGCCATGTTTCCTATGCGTCTTATTCTTTATAATCTTAAACATAACTGTTGTTCTGTACATCACCAGTGGTCATACACTGTACCTACATTAGTAGTGATATACCTCGTATAGAGGCAGTATAGAAAGGGAGAGTCAATCATACAGCAGAGAATCCTGTGTTTGTAAGTCATTTAAGACCACTTCTTATGTAGAACTTTATGTAAAAGCACCTCCAATAGAGAATTTACTTGATGTTATAACATTTGCATATTGTGCAGATTTGTGTCTTCTAACCAAATGGCAGTGGTTCTAAGGTCCTTTAGGTTGATCGGCATTGTAAGGATGCCAAATATATTGACATCCAATAAAACCAAATATGTCTGGACTTGATATTGTAATCACCAAGACTCAAACGGCACTCCAGCATTTAATGCAACCCATCTTTATTGAAACTCCTGAAGCAATATCGCTTTATAAACAGAGTCTGGGAGCATCTTAAAAAAATAATGTTCGGAAAGAAAAAAACCAAAAATGTACCCTAAACACACCAAAAGAACGTATTAAACCAAAATGAATAGTGTGAACGAACGTGGGGCAAAAAGCAACTCCCAATCTTGGACCACTGTGCGTATGAGTTATTTTCCTACAAAAATAAACTAAGATTTAAGTCTTTCAAGTTCACAGGTATCTGTTAGAAACAGGGTAGTTTTAAAATCTTGACGCTGGGTTTTCAGCTTGCTTTCTGAATCCAATATAGGGTAGACGTTGTCCGATCAATTCCAGGAAGGTAAGAGAAAGGGGGGAAAAAAACAGCCAGGACAAATGCACTTCAGTATCTGAATGTTCACTGTGATCCAGATGTAAGCTCATTCACAAGGCTTAAGACCGCAGGCTGGATCATTTCCTCGAGGACCCCCTCAGCCCCTGTCCGCACCACGTTTATAGTTTTTGTTTGGTAACCATCTGTGGAGAGACAAATAAAAAGATTAAAGAAGACGTCAATGTCTCAAGCAGCTTTTGATGATTGTTGAACGAGTGTTGTCACAAGATCCGGTACTTCGGTCCAAGTCGGTAACTAAAAAATGAACACGTTACGTACCAGGTTTTTTTAAGTACCGTTTTTACCGATTACCCAGTCAACCCGTTCCTTGAATTGCGCTTCTCCGAAAGGTCCGCATAGGCGCTCTCTTCATAAAAGCACGGAGACATGGCGACCTCAAAATGAGGAAACCCATTAAACTAACAAAACACTTTAAAGACACCCAGATCAAATGAAAGCGTTCAAGCAGGTAAGTTTAATTTTAATTTTTCAGTGTTTGCCATACATTGATTTATTTGTGACGCCCTCCACAATATCAAAACTGACCGCCACAAATAGATTTTCCAAAAGGCTTTGACTTCGTTGAATAAACATGAGCACTGCACGTGTCAAAGTCGAAACCCGGTGCGGGTGTTTTGTTCTGGCAGAGAATGAATTTGCATATATGTGCCGCCACAATTAGAGTGCAAGTCTGTGGGAAACACTGCTTCTGTTGTGAATATTATTCAATATTTTAATTTGAGTGTCTGATTGAAATGAACATCGCTGTTATTAGAGTAGTTAATCGTTAGCATAAGCGCGGCTAACGCTAATATAATGAGCATTAGAATTAAGTTTCTTTATTAACTTTTTAATGCTCCTATATCTTTTATTAGGGTTAAAAAAAATTTTTTTTTTAAAAACAGGAGGACATGATGATATTTACTATTTTTACACAGGCTTTTAAATTAATTGTGAATCTAAAATATGAGTGTTAGAGAACGTACAAATGGTTAACATTGTTTGTGTCACATCAGTCAGAAAAGCAGTTCTGGGCTTTCTTTTTTTTTTTTTTTTAGCTAACTTAGTTGTTATTCTTGGCTGAATAACTCTAGAAGGTTTTAAAAACCCTTTAAAATTAAATATGTACACAGTTTGGATTAAATGAAAGTACAGTCAAATTTTTTGATTAACATGTTTTTGTGTTTTGCTTTGGTACCAAGAACCGTGGATTTTCACTGGGGTATTGGTACCGAATACAGAAATTTTGGTACCATGACAACACTAGTTGAGACTAATGCTCAAACGATAAAGAGAGAAGCTCATTATTCTCACTCTAGTATCAAAAGTTGAACTTACCCGCTGATAGCTGCTGTTGGAATAGTCCCGCGGCGTACTGAATTGGGTTTGTCCGTATCCAGAGTTTGCAGAGTTGGAGAAGGCTGGGCGATAACCGTCATATCCTCCTGAAATTAATTCAAAAACTCGAATGATTCATCCATCAATTACTTTAATGATCATCTAGTGAAAATCACCACCTACGACTGCTCCAAACACAACGTCTGTCTGTACCTCTGAAACTACTGGATGTTCCTCTGTAGCCATTGATCATACCACGTGAGTTACGAGGACCTCCTCGAGAAATCCCTCTGCTGTTGTAGAAGGACTGAGTCTGGTGGCTGAACCCGTTGCCCTGGCCACCTGACTGCTGGGACATGGGCTGGGGACCAGTAGAGTTAGGGAGTGACTGGTCTTGAGAATGGAAGGCACCAACTACTGTTAACACGGGGATAAAAAGCTGAATTAAACAAATAGCATTATGCAGGCCGTAGAAAATCATATACGTTTTTATTAGCTTCACTGCTCCTTGCTCCTACGAGCCACATGTTGAGAAGTTCTGACTACATAGACATGATTATATTGTGGGTATTAAAATATGATCTGAGGGATTCTGAAGATTTTCCTCACCAGATTGGAGCTGCTCTGGCGGCATGTCTGTATGCTCCACGGGGTGCTGCGTCTGGTTATTAAAACCCTGGCTGTAGCTATTCTGGTATTGGCTGGCCTGCTTCATTGAGTCCGTATCATTAGCTGGAGGGACAGGCGCATTAAGGTGGAACACCTGTCAGGAAGAACAGATTGAGGATAAGTGAACATGTAATATTAGATCATAGAGTATCCAACATACAAAGTGTGTGTGTTGTAAAAGGAATACTTCACTCTAATATGAGAATTCTCCCTCCTATACACACCTTCATGCCATCCCAGATATAATGATGAACATAGATGACTTCCTGATTTTTAAAGTGTTCCTAGTAATTTTCATTCAGGCATCTTACCGTTTGCATGGACTGGAATGGGGCTGCATTGACATTGATGCCACTGCTGTGCAAGGTTTTGGATCGGGGCTGGATCACCTGGGTCTGGGAGGCAGGAGGGAGCACTGTAGATGGAGGTGGCTGCTCTGTCAGGGGCATGGAGGCCTACAGAGGACAAGCAATTTTTTGATTTTGTGCAATACATTTTTGGTTACATTAGAAAGCTCATATTCTAGCTTCACATAAATAAGTTGGAGAACTCGTTGAATTCATGAAAGGATTGGGTGCTTGACAACTTGCCTGAATAGGATCAATGGAGTCTGTCTGTGGTCGGGGATCAGCACCGTGAGGAGACTGGTGTATCGGAGGCGGTGTGGAGAAGGTTTCTGGTGATGGAGAGACCAGGGGGATCTGCAGACAAAGTAAATTCACACACTTATCTTTACACAGATATAAAGTCAATAGTCTCATCTTTCTTTTCCAGACAGTTTCCAATCCAGAAGAAGTTGGCTACACTCACTTGTGTGGGTTCAGGCTGAACGCCAACAGCAGAAGGCTGGGCAAGACGAGACTCAGAGTGAACTGTAGGTAGAGAAACCAACAGCCCAGAAAGGTTAGGGTGATTTGAACTGCTTAACCCATAAAGCTAACTGAATGACCATGTGGTGGAAATATGAACATACCTGGTTGACACACCATTGGCGGCATTACCATTATAGGCACTGGTTTCATAGGTTGTGCCAATACAATCGCCGGATCAAGAGACTGTCCATCAAAATCAAGCATTGAGTCCTGGGAACGAAGAGAGCATTTAGTATGCATACAAACATATGCCAAATAAAACTGCAAAAAAAAAAAAAAACCTGCATGAAGTTGTATGGTCCTTTCATCTGTGCCATGAGATCCTGAACCACCTGCTGCCTAACCACAGGGTCTGAAGGGGGTGTTGGAGTTGTGGTCAGAGGATGGGGCTCTGGGATGACAGGGGTGGGAGCGGTCTGAACCGGCTGCATGGAGTTAACCACCTGTAACAGATCCAATAGGTTTTAGAATTACACACTAATCCAGTGGTAGGCACCACTAGAGGGCCTGAGCAAAATTCCAAGAGACCTCATGATGACAAGCTTTAAAATAAGCTAAAACTAAAACTAAATAAAAATAAATACACAAAAACATACATCTATCTTTATCCCCAAAAATACTGGAATTCTAACAATCATTTTAATTAATATTTTATAATCGTAGTCCTTAATACATGAACTTAATACATGAACACTCAATCCAGCACATAAAAAAAAAAAGAAGAAAAGCAAAAAAGGAAAAAAAAGTACAAAAGGAGGGCAAGGGATTTTAACCCCTTAAACTCTTTGGGTTTTTTGTAGATTTCCACATCTAAGGCTACGTCCACACGAAGCCAGAGCTTTCCCTATCCGATCTTTTTTTCCCCTCATCTCAAGAAATATCTGCGTCCACATGAAACCACAAAACGGTGGAGTATACACGCCAGACCAGCATGTGGCGCTGTAATTCTGCCACAGAGATACACTAAAAACGGAGAAGATGACTTGGACTATGCATATAAACCTTGCGCGCGGTATACAAACGAACATGGAGCAATACATTGATCTGTGTTAATGTTAGTTAATAAAAAGACAATCGTTCAGTGTTTGTTCATGTTTTTGTAGCTGTTACGTGACGTAGCGGTGTCTGACTAGGGGCGAGACGTGGGCTGATGATGTCATCGTTTCAGAAAATAAACTTCGCTGTCCACACGAAAACTCAAGGGCAGCGTTTTCAGATTTATCCACTCTGCGAACCGGTTTAAAAAAATATCGGTTTTACTCTCCCAAAATGCCGGATCCGTGTGGACGAAACTCCTATACGATACAAAATTTATGCGTATACAGCTAAATCTAAAATTGCCCTTACCCAATTAGTTAAGTAAATGCAAAATATCGGTGCCATTCTTTTAGAATGTTTGGTGCCTTACCCACATGAGTGAAGTAAATGCAAATATCGGTGCCATTCTTTTAGAATGTTTGGTGCCTTACCCACATGAGTGAAGTAAATGCAAAATATCGGTGCCATTCTTTTAGAATGTTTGGTGCCTTACCCACATGAGTGAAGTAAATGCAAAATATCGATGCCATTCTTTTAGAAAATGAAACCAAATGTAAAATGTAATAAATATTATTGTACGTATTCAAAATATCAAAATAAACACCAAAAATAGGTGCTCGTGTTCTTTTTTCTTTGAATCTTGTATTTGAAAGTGTATAACTCGGGTCCTGGGTGCTTCAGCTACCTATTGTACATTTTATTTGATTCCACTAGACGGCAGCAAACACTGAAAAAAAAAATAATAATAATTCATCCAGCATTTTCCTTTCAAAAGTTACTTTTATTAACCACAAGGGAGGCAAAGAGATATTTTAGTGGCTTTTTGGAGTCTCCAAAGTCCTGACTGCAAAAACAAGCTATTATAAGGAATCCTACTTTTACTACATGCAATATGTGACAAAATACATTTACAGAGTACATACATTTGTACATATATACATATACACATACGTATATACATTTCAGAATTAGCAAATATTGAATGAAAAACATATTAGGGCCTACTGAGCTTCCCATTCATGGAAGGACCCGTGGAGGAATTAAATTCTCTGTTGGAGGAATAAAACTCTAAAACAGCCCCAGCACCAACACAAACGATACAATTTCTAGAGCAGCTTACCTCCGTCTCCACACTCCATTCCTCGCTTTGTTCCTTATCGCCAGTACTGTATATGCTCTCCAAAACAAACTGCCTATTTAAAAACTGGAGAAAAAAATGACAAAAGAAAATTATTGGTAATCAAGAGGAAATTTAACCATCAGCAAGATCATACAATTATAGGGTTTATAGGCATTCATTATGTCCCTGAAGTCAACTTACATAAAATGTTTTGCGCCAAAAACAGCTGTATTTCACTTTTCACAACCATCCTAAGTAATAATCCCAATGGGCAGGGCACATTACCTGGGACATGAATAGGGCCTGTTCACACAAAGACGAATGTTTGGTGCAATAAACATTTTAATTTTATTGGTGCGATAAATATTTCAAAACAAATGCCTGAATAGCTGTCAGACAAAGCCAAATGCGAATGAATAACAAAAATCTGTTCAGACATTTCTGTGCGGCTCAGACCAAAGATCATATATGCACATTTTCGTAAGAATTAGACAAATTATTAGGGAGGAGTAGCGAAAAAAAACAAAATGCTTCTCAAAATGGCCACTACTGTAATGGGCTGAGTCTTAATGTTAGCTATTGAATGTGATCGGCATGAGGAGAGCAAGTTTCATTTTTGTAGAACAAAGGGTTCAAATGTTATAATCATTTAAATGTTGAATTTTTAAACTGCTGGTGGCACTATAGAGTTAGTCCTAGAGACTCCAAAGTTGGTCAGATCACCATTCATGACCATCACTACAAGTGTGCCAAATTTCATCATTTTCCTATATGTTCCCTTCATAGGGCTGCCACTGACTCCCATTCAGTAAGAACAATTATAAGAAAACGTTAAAAACGCAATACTGTTTGATTTCCTTTCTTCTCCGTGAAAAGAAACAAAGTTGCGCAGCACTTTATGTAGCATGCTAACAGGGGTATTTCTACTTTTCTATAAGCGCCACCTTCTGTCAGAGGCTGAATTTGCATTTAGCTAGTCAGCTTTTTTACAAATTGTAAATTGTTTACAAATTGTATGTGAAAATTAGATAGAATTTTTGCATTTTGTGTAGTGTAGTTTAAAAAAATATTTTTTTTTTGGATAGGGGAGGAAGTTTTGAGTTCTGAAAATTATTGCACATTTTCATAGTGCTCTTTTTTCATGTGACCCCCTTAAAGGGTCATGAAACCCCGTTTCAGCACTGGTTAGTTCTCAATGCAGTTTTAAAAAAACGCAAAAAAAAGTGGGCGTGGTGCGCTGAGGAGCTGAGGGAAGACAGACAGCTTCGGTTTCAGACGGTTTCATTCCGCTCCCATAGAGTTAAAAACACAAATAAATGCACAGCCATTTGCACTCTGCATCGGAAACATCTATATCAGGGCTCCTCAAATCTTGCCCTGGAGGGCCAGTGCGCTGCAGAGTTTAGCTCCAACCCTGATCAAACTCACCTACCTGTGATTTTCTAATAATCCTGAAGACATTGATTAGCATGCTCAGGTGTGTTTAATTAGGGTAAGAGCTAAACTCTGCAGGAAAGTGGATCTCGTGGGCCAGATTTGAGGATCCCTGATCATATGAATGCGCTGTTGCACCTCTGATAACTTTAGGCTTATTCTGCGGCGTTAATATAAGCCTTTTGACGGGTTGTGTCACGGAGCTGTAAAAACGGTTACACTCACTAAGTGAATGAATCGCGTTTGTGCCGAACTCTTATTACAAAGCAACAGGCACGTGCAGAAGGGGGGGCTTTGGGGGCTCAAGCCCCTGCCCTTTATTCAAAAGTGCCCCTCTCAGACAAACAGCAATGATAGTGGTCAATAAAACAAAATGCATTTTAATTAACAAAACAAAACAGAAACTAATCATTTACAAGTCGGAAAATTCCTGTTTATTTTTACACATCTGTCGATCTGAGGCGTTGCTATGGGTTGCTTGTGTTTTGCTTGACTGACTGATATTCCACAGTCTGTTTGGAAACCTAGACTCTCAAGCCATATATGGTTCTTTCAGTGAGTGGGTCGACAGAAGGAAAAAAATTAACCAAACAATATTTTAAACTTTTTTTCCATAAATAATCAAAGCTAGTGTGTCGGTTTAATTAAAAATCCAAATAGCCTATTATACAGTTGTGGTCAGAATTATTGGCACCCTTGGAAAATATGATCAAAGGCGGCTGTGAAAATAAATCATTTTGATCTTTTATTTAAAAAAATTCACATAAATCTAACCTTTCATTGGAGAATAAGAATTTAAAATGGACAGAAATATCATTAGGACATTTTTCTCTAATACACGTTGGACACAATTAACGGCACCCTTTTATTCAATGCTTTTTAAACTCCATGGCATCCTCACCGTGTTGTGAGTTTTCTCCTATAATGCCTGATGAGAGCACTAAAAAAAAAAAAAAAAAAAAAAACAGACACGAGTCAAGCTCAGTCCTTCATCCAGAATCTCTCCAGACCCTTCAGATTCCCAGCTCCACGATGGTGCTTCTCCTCTTCAGTTCACCACACTCATTTTCTATAGGGTTCAGGTCAGAGGACTGGAATGGCCATAGCAGAAGCTTGGGTTTTGTGCCCAGTGGCCCATTTTTGTGTTGTTTTTAAGGTTTGTTTTTGGATTATTGTCCGGTTGGAAGATCCAAACATGGCCCATTTATAAGATTTCGAACAGAGTCAGTCACTTTTTGATTTTTTTTCTGTTGGCATTTGATAGAATCAAAGATGCCATGTATCTAAACAAGATGACCAGGACCTCCAGCAGAAATATAGGCCCACATCATTAAAAATACAGCAGTATATTTCATTGTATACATGGGTTACTTTTTTATCCCTGTGTGCACCAAACCCATCTTGAGTGTTTGTTGCTAAAAAGCTAATATTTTAGTTACAGGTGCATCTCAAATTAGAATGTCATAGAAAAGTTCATCTATTTCAGTAATTCAACTCAAATTGTAAAACTTGTGTATAAATTAAATTCAATGCACATAGACTGAAGTAGTTTTAGTCTTTGGTTATTTTAATTGTGATGCTTTTGGCTCACATTTAACAAAACCCCCCCAATTCACTCTCTCACCCCAAATTAGAATATTCATAAGACCAATAAAAAAACATTTTTTGTGAATTGTTGGCTTTCTGGAAAGTATGTTAATTTACTGTACTTGTACTCAATACTTGGTAGGGCTCCTTTTGCTTTAATTACTGTCTCAATTCGGCGTGGCATGGAGGTGATCATTTTTTGGCACTGCTGAGGTGGTATGGAAGCTTAGGTTTCTTTGACAGTGGCCTTCAGCGTATCTGCATTTTTTTGGTCTCTTGTTTTTCATTTTCCTTTTGACAATACCCCATAGATTCTCTATGGGGTTGAAGTCTGGTGAGTTTGCTGGCCAGTCAATCACACAAACACCATGGTCATTTAACCAAATTTTGGTACTTTTGGCAGTGTGAGCAGGTGCCAAATCCTACTGGAAAATAAAATCAGCATCTTCAAAAAGCTGATCAGCAAAGGAAGCCTGAAGTGCTCCAACTTTCTTGGTAATCGGGTGGTCCAGTGCGTGGGTTTTCAAAAAAACACAAGGACCAACCCCAGCAGGATGACATTAGCACCCCATCATCCAACAGACTGTGGAAACTTAACACTGGACTTCAAGCAACCTTGGTTCAGGAGTGGCTTAACAAGAGGAATAAGACACTGTAGCCAAATTCCTTGACACGTCTGTGTTTGGTGGCTCTTTGTAGAAGTTCACTCAAATTCTTGATCGATTTTGCTTGACAATCCTCATAAGGCTGCGGTTCTCTTGGTTGGTTGTGCATCTTTTTCTTCCACACTTTTTCCTTCCACTCAATTTTCTATGAATATGCTTGGATACAGCATTCTGTGAACAGTCAGCTTCTTTGGCAAAGAATGTTTGTGGCTTACCCTCCTTGTGAAGGTTGTCAATGATTGTCTTCTGGACAACTGTCGGATCAGGAGTCTTCCCCATGATTGTGTAGCCTAGTAACCAAACTGAGAGACTTTTGAAGGCTCAGGAAACCTTTGCAGGTGTTTTGAGTTGATTAGCTGAGTGGCATGTCACCATATTCTAATTTGTTGAGATATTGAATTGGTGGGTTTTTGTTAAATGTGAGCCATCATCAAATCATCACAATTAAAAGAACCAAAGACTTAAACTACTTCATTCTGTGTGCATTGAATTTATTTAATATATGAGTTTCACAATTTGAGTTGAATTCTGAAATAAATGAACTTTTCCACGACTTCTATTCTAATTTATTGAGATGCACCTGTACATCTGACCATAGAAGCCAGTCCCATTTGAAGATCCAGTCGTGTCTGACAGCTGAATATGCTGGGGATTGTTTTTGGATTTTATTTTCTTGATTTTTTTTTCTTGAAACCCTCCCAAACAACACATGTGGCATAGGTGCTGTTTGATTTTTTTTTTTTTTAAGGTTTTCTGACCCTGAAACAACTATTTTCTGCAATTCTCCAGCTGTGATCCTTGGAGAGACTTTGGCTACTCAAACTCTCCTCCTTACCGTGTATTAGGACGATATACATGTCCTCTTCCAGGCAGATTTGTAGCATTTTCTGTTGATTGGAAATTCTTATTTATTGCCCTGATGGTGGAAATGGGAATTTTCTTTGCTCTAGCTCTTTTCTTAAAGTCAGTTTCTAATTTGTGAAGCTCAATTATCTTTTGCTGCACATCAGAAATATATTTTTTGGTTTTTCTCATTGTGATGATGATTAATTTGGAATTTGGCCTTTGTTTTCCCCTTCTATTTATATTTCTGTGAAACAGGAAGCCATGGCTGATAATTTCATGTTCATGATCACCCTGGAGTGCTCAAAATGTATATATATGTATATGTGTATATATACAGTGGTTACGGAAAGTATTCAGACCCCTTTAATTTTTCACTCTTTGTTATATTGCACCATTTGCTAAAATCATTTAAGTTAATTTTTTTTTCCTCAATGTACACACAGCACACCATATTGACAGAAAAACACAGAAGTTTTGAAATTTTTGCAGGTTTATTAAAAAAGAAAAACTTAAATATTACATGGTCCTAAGTATTCAGACCCTTGCTCAGTATTTAGTAGAAGCACCCCTTTTGATCTAATACAGCCTTGAGTCTTTTTGGGAAAGATGCACAAGTTTTTCAAACCTGGATTGGGGATCCTCTGCCATTCCTCCTTGCAGATCCTCTCCCGTTCTGTCAGGTTAGATGGTAAACGTAGGTGGACAGCCATTTTTAGGTCTCTCCAGAGATTGATCCAGCTCAATTGGGTTTAAGTCAGGGCTCTGGCTGGGGCCATATCAAGAACAGAAGTCACAGAGTTGGGGGTGATGTCTGTGAATTCCCTCTGCTAAGAAAGAGGGGGGGGAAGGAAGGAGGTAAAAGGCGCGAGTAGTCCTTGATCTATAAATATTACTCTGTGGCTTGCTAAGGAGGGTCTCTGTCTGGGTGTCTTGACAGGAGAGGTAGACACCTTCGGCCCAGTCAGAAGTCGGCTGGCACGCGGTGGAGAGGTTTTCCTTCCAAGACATCCCGGACGATATGACCTATAATCAGCCAGCTAAAATAAACGAACTTATGCGCTGGCTTCCATCAATCAGCAGCTGGGGCAACTGGGGGGGGCTGGGTTCGTTGCACATGTGCCCTAGCCCTGTACCACCTCGACCTAACCCCAACATGATGCTAGTCGCACATCCATTCCAACCATGCTGAAATCACCATATGATGTGGCGGACTGTACCATCGGACAGTAGCGTGTATACGAGCGCATGCCTGACAGAACTGGAGAGTATCTGCAAGGAGGAATGGCAGAGTGGTTTACTCCCAGCATACCCGCATTAGATCCAGCCTGAAATAGTTCCTACTACGTGTTGTCTCATCACTCGACCAAAGAGAAAGGGTCTACATGATATCTGCACCATCGTTGGATCCTTCAGTTGTTTTTTAGTAGGCAAGGAGGTCTCCGATGCTATCGCTTCATGTTAATTCTTGCACTGAGGCACACGGTCTTCAAGCTGTCTGCCACTCTGGCCATAAAGCCTCCAGACTGGTGGAAGGCTGTCAGTGATGGATATGACTTCTACAACGTTTCTCCATCTTCTCGACTGCATCTCATGAGTAAGGACTGCATCCACAGTCTATCATATATAGGGTGTACTCTTCGTTTCCTTCGTGCTCACAATGGGTGTCTGTGTCAAGGGACGCGTTCTGGCCTGCCCGATGCTGCATAAATTGACCAGAAGCAAGACCAAGTCTCTACTAAGGGTAATGGCTGCGTATCCCAAACGTCTTAGTCCATATTATGCTCGCTATGCTGTGGTCCATACACAAGGTGCATCTGTGAGGAAACCTTATATTAGTGGCCGGCAGTATATTGGTTATATAGTCAAGGCTCTCGGCCACCCCCCGCGGGCCGACCTATGGCCTGATCCTCCAGGCTCCTTGCCACAATTCATGTACATCTGTGTGGCTCTTCGAGGGCGCTTCACCTAGGGTGCTGATCCTCATGAAAATTCGAAAGGACGAGCCAGTCCAGGGTGGTGCATGTGTGTCCATTTTGTGTTGTATATGTGTTGTGTTGTGTAAAGTATAATTCTGTTGTTGTCTCTGTATCTCTCTAGCTCACAATCTGACAAAACTGCAGAACTGTAGACAGTCTGATAAGGTCTCTAGATGATAGGACTAGGTCGATGATATCAAGCCTTTCCTAATCAAGTCCAATCGGTTTAATCAAACACAGCTGGACTCAAATGATGTTGTAGAACCATCTCAAGGATGATCAGACGAAATGGACAGCACCTGAGTTAAATATATTGTGTCACAGCAAAGGGTCTGATTACTTAGGACCATGTGATATTTCAGTTGTTCTTTTTTAATAAATCTGCAAAAATTTCAACAATTCTGTGTTTTTCTGTCATTTTGGGGTGCTGTGTGTACATTAATGTGGGAAAAAATTAACTTAAAAGATTTTAGCAAATGGCTGCAATATAACAGAGTGAAAAATTTAAGGGGGTCTGAATAATTTCCGTACCCACTGTACTTCACAGATATTTTACTCATAAGAATTTCTAGGGGTGCCAATAATTGTGTCCAACGTGTATCTGAAAAAAAACATTTCATAATGAGATTTTCCCCCATTTTCATTTGTTTTAGTTCAATGAAAGGTTAGATATGTGATTTTTTTTAAATAAAAGATCAAAATGATTAACAAGGCAGATTTATTTTCACAGCCTTCTTTGATCATATTTACCAAGGGTGCCAATAATTCTGACCACGACTGTATATTTTAGAATATTACATAATTCATCAATGCCCATTTGTCATGCCTATAATACACCAAACAATCATGATCTGGCACAAGTTCAAATTTCATTGGACAATAATGTGAAGTAGAGCAGTAATTTTCTGTTCTTATACATAAATCGGTTGAAAAATGACATGGGACAGACAAGCTTATTTGTGGAGTGATCTGGATCTGCGGTGTGTCTCATTTTATAAATCAAATTACATCACTGAGAAAATGGATGCTAAATGACTACAAAAGGACTGCACAAAACCGTGCAGCGCCAAAAGTTGAAATAATGGTAATCAGTATTCAATTCACTAATATTTATGATAGGCTACACCGTTTACCATTTCATGAAACTATCATAGTTAATGAAGCCCAAGTGCCACCTACAGGCCTATTATTTGAAGTGTAGGCTAGCGAAATGGTGATGTGAAAGGACTTTATTATATTACCATTTTTGATAATTATGCAGCATTATGAATGCATCTTATGCTCATCAAGCCTGCATTTATTTGATCAAAAATACAGAAAAAAATAATAATATTGTGAACTATTATTACAATTTAAAAGAATGTTTTTGAAATACACTTTAAAATATCATTTATTTCTGATGCAAAGCTGAATTTTCAGCATCATTAGCCTACTCCAGTCTTCAGTTGCATGATCCTTCAAAACTCATTCTAATATGCTGATTTATTATCAATGTTTGAAACAGTTGTGCTGCTTAATTTTTTTGTAACCTGTGATACTTTTTTGGGGTTTGTTGATGAATAAAAAGTTAAAAAGAACAGCATTTGTTCAAAATAGAGATGTTTTCTAACAATATAAATCTTTACTATCACGGTTTCTATTAATTTAACAAATCCTTGCTGAATAAAAACTAATTTCTTTCAAACAAAAAAAAAATACTGACCTCAAGCTTTCGAACTAGGGATGTCAATTTTCGATAATTTCCATGATCGATCATCGTTTAAATTAACAATCAATTAATCAATTAATCGTTAACCTTAATGCTGCAAAATACGTCTATTGCAGCAGCACGCAGTCACATGACAGGATGTGCAAAAGCCACTCAAAAAAAAAAACCTGCTTTCTCACCCGAATTAAAGGGGTTTTAGTCGGAATAAAATGCTAGTAGCAGAATTGTAAAATGAATAGATGTGATTATGATCATTTGATAAAATGAAGAGTACATTTGAGATCATTTTACTTTGTTTCCTATCCCGACACGGAGACCGCTGAACGTGCCTCTTTAAATGGTTTCGTGGTGCTCGTTATTGTATTTTAAAAAACAATTGCAATGTTTTCAACTGACATTATGGCATTTAAAAGAAAATTATCCCAAACGTAACTGTGGCGCGTGTGGCTGTGCAGTCAGTGAACCTCTTCCATCGGCGCTGCTGCAGCAAAAAACACTGTTGCTAACATGAAACATTTTTTATGTGAGTATCATGACCAGTACTTAATTTGATCCTGCTGGATCCCGTTCCGGAAAATGTCGGCATTTACAGTGCATTAGATCGTGACAGTGCATGCTTGCGTGCATACGAGACGGACCGAGCGCGGGTTTGGCTAGATGTATTTGGAGGTTATTACTCACGTCTCATTCGGCACAAATCCAAATGTTTCCATATTCGCAATGTATTTGAATGTTAAACTATTATTTATAATGTAAACTAGGCTTGTACTTTACACGCATATGCGATATAGACGGAAAAGATCATCCTCTTCACATGAGCAAAAACGTCCTTGGCATAACAGCAGAGTGGACCGGTATACTACGGTCTATTTAAACTGACCAGTGTAACCTTTTATTTTTTTGGTTGACTGTATTTTATTTTGATAATGAACAGACTGCGATGTAAGTTTGAAGTGCTAGAATATGTGGGGTGTGTGCGCGTGAGGTGACGGTGCAATCGAACAGCTGAAACATAAAAAAAACTCTATATATATTTTTGGAGTAAGATATAATCCGCAAAAGTGTTTACTTTTATTTTTGCACACTCGCAATAAAAACAAGATTTGTGCTTTTGCAAAATAAAGCAAACAAACAGGATGCGCGTTGTCATCCTTTCGTGAACTTGTTTATGGAGCGCCGCGCCACACTTCTGTTTTAAATCTGTTAGCTTAATTATTTAAGTCAGATATATTTCGCTTTTTTTTTTTAATGAAAACAAATTGTTATTTTAGGCCTATTACTTACATAGGCTATACATTTTCTTTAAAGCATCTTATTTTGTCCCAGGGCTTGAAAACCTGTGCCTAGGCTAGTTAGGTCCTGTAGAAACTTGTGAACGATGCTCTTATAGTTGTGGCATCACTGTTTAGTGACAGCATTGAATGCTCCGGGAAAATGTATAGTCAGTGTCGGTCACAGCGCCTTTTAATTGCTGTTTTTAATCCAGCAATTATTTATTTACAAATTATAAGCTCTGATTATGACAAGTGTGGTATAAAAGCTTTGTTTATTAGAGGAATATTTGGTTAGCTGGAAAATGTTACATCGCGACCATGCTTTTGGATGTCGTTCGAGCCCATATAGCCTACATTTATGCGGCTTTGTTCTTGGTCACGAATTTCAACAAATTTAGGCATTGTTTCTTTTCCTAAAACCTCACCATCTCACCCTCTAATTTAGGTTTATTTTATTGTCTTTCACTTTTTATCACTGTTTTCGCATTTCTTACTGTGGTAAACATGCGGAAGGGAAATGAAAGATTTCATGGCCATGAATTAAGAATTTGTTCGATGTATTAATTTGTTCCCTCATTTTAGTTAAATCATGGGTTATTTAAGGAACAAAATTAAAGAAACATGGACAGTGGCCACAAATTAATAAGTTGTAGGAATGAATCCTTCCCCCACAGTGTCCCGCAGCCCTGCAACCTTCACCTAATTGTTTCAAATATGAAACAATTATCTGGGGAAATGGCTTGGTTACTACATTTCTATGGCATTCCATGTGAAGAACTTTGTGGTTGTTTCGCATTTTACTGTACTTAAGTTTAAATTGCTTAAAGCGGAAAAAAAATTAACAAAAAAAAAAAATAAAAAAAAAAGGGGGGGAGAAGGAGAAAGAGGTAAAAAAAAAAATAGTACATGAATGAATGATGATGCATTTATATACCGTCACTGCACAGCAGCTCGCACGTGTTTTGCGCATGAGCCGCACGCAGCCCAAAACGAAACTGCTTAATCGACCATCGATAGCATCTCTTATCGACCATTAATCGATCATCGATTAATCATTGACATCCCTATTTTGAAGGGTAGTGTATATTGTTACAAAAGTTATATTTTAAATAAATGCTGTTCTTTTTGAACTTTTTATTCATCAAAGAATCATAGAAAATATCCACTTCCAATCATTGATAATAAATCGCATTGGCATAAATGCATTTTAAGTATAGTAAAAATTGATCAAATTAATGCAGCTTGATGACCATAAGTGACTTGCAAAAAGATAAAATAGTAATGTAACCAAACTTTCGAAAAAAAACATTTTTTTTTTTTTTTAATTGCCCCTATTTTACATTTGAGCCCCTGCCCCTGAGGAACTCTCTGCACGTCCCTGCAAAGCAAAAACAAACACTCTCCTTCAATCCATGAACATTTCTCTCAGTTAATGTACGGGGTCTCGCAGTCTGAAGCGTCTGTCATAGCAAATCAACACATGCTGTTGTGAATAATTAAGCAAAGCGTCTTCTCATAGGATAAGAACACACAGTCTCATGAATAATTTAAGACACCGATGCGTCATTGATGTACTATGTACAAATTGTGAATGTCAACACGATGTAGATTTTAAACCCGGCAGATGAAAATAGTGCAAAAAAAGCTTAAAATTAGCCAGTTTTCTCCATCAGTTAGAACTATCGAATGCTAACATTGTCTTCTATGATGTGCAACACAAACACCTCTGCTAAAATCTCAGAAGTAGTAGTCTATGGTTTCATGACCCGTTAAGCTTGCATTTTACAAAGTGCATTTAACCAACTTGTCTCACCTGTGTCACCTCAATTGCAACAGGTTCTGCACACTGTGTCATTTCACCCTCTGTTAGGAGACATAAGACAATTTTCAGAAATCAGTCTGTATTGTAGCAGTTTCAGAATGACAGTAACTCGATTGAGCAATGTGAAATGAAAGTGTTTTACCCGTGTCGGGAGGGTGCTCCTCTGCTTCAGACACTTCCACTGCAGCTGTCTGCTCCTCTTCCTCCGTGCAAACTCCATTCTGATGAGACTGCACTCTGTCAAAGTAGCCGCTCTGCAAAACTCGCTCCAACATCTCATTCAGTGCTTTATCTGAAAACAAGCATGTACACTCCTGTTCAAATGTTTAGGATCAGTAAGATGCTCACCAAGGATGCATTCATTTGATCAAAAATGCAGTAAGTTAAATATTAGAATTTAAAAATGTAACTTATTCCTGTGATGCAAAAAACTGAACAGTCTTCAGTGTTACAGGAGCATTCAAAAATCTTTCTAATAGGTTGATGGTGCTCAAGAAAGATTTGTTATTATTAATGTTAAAAACAGTCATGTTGCTTAATGTTTATTTTTTCTTTCTTTGGAAACCATGTTAAAAAAAATTCCGGATTGTCTAAATAACATTAAAATACAACACATAAAAATATATAAATCTTATGTAACAAGTGTTTTTACTGTCAATTTCCATCAATTTAATGCATCCACGAAGAATAAAAAGTAATTTATTACAAACAAACGGACTCTAAAAAATTTTTTTTTTTTTAAATACTGAAAATCTTAAACGATTATAGAGGACCATCACACTGCATACTGCAAGTCCAGCTGGTACATAGCAAATGGATGTATTTATATGCCATGAGCCACATGATCTGCCACAGAATACCACTGAAGAAAAGTGCTAGAGGCTGGAAGCTTTCTAATGCAGGGCTACTGTACGTGATAAGATTATTTATGATATTTTTACACTCGTTCAAATTAAGCAATCCTGTGAATATATTAGAAGTATTTTAATGTGCCTTTTAACTGGCCATTAAAGTTAACATGGCGCTAGCATGACCTATGGATTCCCCACATTGATCAAGTGATCTTTCACAGTCAGTGTCCTTGGAGTTTCCCTAGCACACAGCTGCAGAATCACACGGATACAGAAGACAGGGGACATGGATCATGCCACTCCACCCACTGCTGAGTCAGCACATGCATCATGACAGAATGCTGCAGTATATGCCACCTTTGCCCATATCTATGTCTTGCTTTGGTAAACACTCAAGAATGATGCCGACCAATTTATGCAACATTCTATAATTGCCATAAAGGTTTTCTTTAATTAAACAATGCAAGCTTTCAAAAGACATTACATGATTTTTCCTGAAAATGCTCATATAAATCTCCTTGTACCAACATGCACAGAAACATAATTGGATCATGAGGAAATAGTTTCCAGTACAGTTGAATGCTTGTTGATATTTAAAAAGGAAAAAGAAAAAGAAAACGGGGTGAAAAATTTTACTTTTTAAAAAAACAGAAAAAGCTGATACACATCGAAAATCCATAAAAATCCAATATTAATTTCATTTTTAACTTCTTACAAATAGATGTTATGAGCTATCAGACCCTAAAAAGAAGTTTAAAAAGTACATTTGACATACATGTTGTTCCTGCTACAGGCTTGTCCTTCCCCTCCAAAAGTTCCCATAAGTGCTGTGATGTTTCTTGATACTGGTCAGTTAACCTGTGTAAGATAAAAGCATCCCATTGTGAATATACAATCCAAAAGATAAGCAAACAATTTTTAATTTGTCAGACACGGGTGGATGGATGGATGGGACACGGATGGACGGATGGATTAAGTTCAGTATATGAACTTTATGAAGCACCAAAATTATGGTTTAATGGACTTTCAACGGAGGGACAGAAATATCTTTGGTTTCATTAAAAATCTTCATTTGTGTTTCAAAGATAAACTAAAGTCCTTTGTGTTTAACAACCTTAGGGTGAGTAATTGATCATTTTTATCTTTGAGTGAAGTAACCCTGCTTCTTCCTGGACGCACACTGGCAAATCAGCAATAAATAATTAAAAGTACAGTTACAAAGATGCTGTCAAACTTAACATGCTCTGCCAATGCTGAGACCTCAAGCTGTCTGAAATGTATTCTGTGAGAGAGCCAAATGTCAATTCAATGACAATTTATGTTACAGTAGGAAAAACACCAATTATTCTGTTTAAAGCATAGTTTTCATTTGCAAACAATTTCTAAATGGAGTAAAGTAGTGTGGACAGGACTGACAGTCTTCTTCACCTGATGTTTTGGTCACGTTCAGGCCCCACAAGCTTGTAAAACTCATCCAGGGAAGTAAGATCACCCTCGGTAAGCAGCGAGAGTCCGCCAGCTTCTTGCAGTAGCTCTTGCCGCACACTTTCATCCCCAAGTCGGTCGAGAAGGAACTGTAGCTCCAGAACTCGTTTCAGCCTTTTCTGTTCCAACTCTTCACGCTGGAGTTGCTCACGACGTGCCGCTTTCTTAACACACTTCTGGATCTATCCAAAGCAACAGATTGCGGGAGACATTCTCACTGATTCGTATAAACCTTCCAGTGAATTTCGGTTTGTAGATCTATACACATTCACAACACAAAAAACAAATTGTAGGTCCTCAGGCTATGGAAGAGAGCAAATTCAATTTATGTACTCACTTCTTGACCCAATGCCAAAAAGCTCTTATGCAGTTCACGTGCAAACTCAAGGTTATGGATCATTTCCTGGTACTTAGACAGGGCTTCCTAAATTGATTTAGAAAAAGGACAGATTTCAGGAAACTGAAAAACAATTAACGGACAACAAAAATATGGAGTGTTCACCCACCAGCTGGTCCTGGTTGAGACGTTCCCCTTTGCTGTTTCTGGCCTGATAGTCATCAAGCTTGCTCTGCAAGAAGAGAAGTGACAAAGAAATAGAAATAAATTTGAAAAATAAAAAAGCAGTATAATAAAATGACAGTACATTGGAGAAGTCATCTCACAGGTTTATGCATTCATTTCCCCATCTCAAAATCCAGCTGTAATCACAACAATATATGACACAGATAAAGCCTCTCAGAAAAGCAAGAATACAAATGAGTGCCTATATATCTTTGAAAATTCTGCGATCAGTAAGATGAATGTTTTTGAAAGAAGTCTATCAGTCTTCAGTGTTAAATGATCCTTCAGAAACAATTCTAATATGCTAATCTGGTTGCTCCGCTTAATATTTTTTTAGAAAACAGTTATAAAATAGAATAAAACTGTACATCAGCATGGCGCCACAAATGGCAGCAAGGACGCTGAGCTCCGCAATTCTTCTATTGTTTTTGTTTGTTGTTCTGTGTTTTGTCATTCTTCTTCTATACGTTTTACCAGAGACGAACGCATCTACTCACACCCCACGTCACACTGGGAGGCACAACGACTTAAGCAGCACATCCCGGACAACATTTTTCCGGTTTTTGATTATTCGGACGTTTTGTTGGACATTCTAGTCGGAGGTACAGCAGTGTTGTTCAAACGCGCGTGCAGACGCAGAAGAGGGAAACGCGCCGGCGCCCTGGTGAAGCTCCGCGCACGCGGCTTTCGGACTGCGCTCCCAAGCATTCATCTCGCGAATGTCCATTCCCTTCCTAACAAAACGGATTAACTTCTTCTCCTCACCCGCACCAACAAGGACTTTTCAAACTCTGCTGCACTGTGCTTCACTGAAACCTGGCTGAGTGAAGCCATTCCGGACAACGCGCTTCATCTGCCGGGCTACCAGCTGTTCAGAGCGGATCGCGTCGCGGAGTTAACGGGGAAAACCAGAGGTGGTGGATTGTGTTTCTACATCAACGAAAGTTGGTGTTCAGATGTAACAACGCTGAAAAAGGTATGCTGTCCTAATTAGAGGCACTCATCATACAACTGTAACCTTTCTACTCGCAGCGGGAGTTTTCCTCTTTCATTCTTGTGAATGTGTACGTGCCTCCGGACGCGTGCGTGAGCGCCGCGATGCAACAGCTGGCTGAACAAATAACTGAAATGGAGCAAAGGTACCCAGACTCTATTTTAATCATTCTTGGAGATTTTAACAAATAAAATCTGTCCCGTGAACTGTCAAAATACAAGCAGCACATTACGTGTCCCACCAGAGACAGCACTATTTTGGATCACTGTTACACAGCAATAAAGGATGCATATCACTCTGTCCCACGGGCAGCTTTGGGGCTCTCTGATCACTGTTTAGTTCATCTAATACGACCTACAGGCAGAAACTGAAATCAGCTAAACCTGTATTAAGGACTGTAAAAAGATGGACTAATGAAGCAGAGCAGGATTTACAAGCTTGTTTTGACCTCACTGATTGGAGCGTCTTTGAAGCTGCTGCCACCGATCTGGACGAGCTCACAGGGACTGTAACATCTTATATCAGTTTCTATGAAGACATGTGCATTCCTACCAGGACATTCTTATCATTTAATAACGATAAACCGTGGTTTACTGGAAAACTCAAACAGCTTCGTCACGCCAAAGAGGATGCTTACAGAAGTGGGGATAAAATCTTGTATAACCAGGCCAGGAACAGACTAACAAAGGAGATCAGAGTGGCAAAAAAAAACTACTCAGAAAAGCTGAGAAAAGAGCTTTCAGCAAACGATCCAGCGTCAGTATGGACTGGTCTGAGGAACATCACCATGTACAAGACACCACCCCCACAGCTTGCGGAGAATCAACAACTGGCTGACGATCTGAATGTGTTTTACAGCAGATTTGAAAAGGATCATCTACAACCCCCCATCCGCTCTGATCTGCACTTCACACATTCACCTACCACCCATGCAACCCCCCTCCCTCCCCCACCATTCAACCTGTGCTTAAGGTCTGTGTAGAGGATGTGAACCAGGTCTTCAGGAAGCAGAAATCTAGAAAACTTCAGGGCCAGATTGTGTTTCACCTGCCTGTTTAAAAGTATGCGCTGACCAACTGGCCCCCATCTTCACACAGAACTTCAACAGATCATTGGGAGCTGTGTGAAGTTCCCTGCTGCTTTAAACGTTCCACCATCCTTCCGGTCCCCAAAAAGCCCAAAATCAATGGACTTAACGACTACAGACCTGTCGCTCTCACATCTGTGGTCATGAAGTCACTTGAGAGACTGGTCCTGGCCGACCTGAAGGACATCACCGGACCCTTGCTGGATCCTCTTCAGTTTGCCTACAGAGCAAACAGGTCTGTGGATGATGCAGTCAACATGGGACTGCATTACATCCTGCAACACCTCGACAGACCTGGGAATTATGCAAGGATCCTATTTGTGGACTTCAGCTCGGCCTTCAACACCATCATCCCAAACCTCCTCCAGACCAAACTAACCCAGCTCTCTGACCCTAGCTCTATCTGTCAGTGGATCACCAGCTTTCTGACAGACAGGCAGCAGTTAGTGAGGCTGGGCAAACTCACATCCAAGACTCTCAAGATCAGCACTGGCGCCCCCCAGGGATGTGTACTCTCCCCACTGCTCTTCTCTCTCTACACGAATGACTGCACCTCTAAAGACCCCTCTGTCAAGCTCCTGAAGTTCGCAGACGACACCACACTCATCGGCCTCATCAAGGACGGAGACGAGTCTGCTTACAGACAGGAGGTTAAAGAGCTGGCTGTCTAGTGCAGTCTTAACCTGGAGCTCATCACACTCAAAACAGTGGAGATGATCGTGGAATTCAGGAGAAAACCCCCTGCACTCCCACCACTCACCATCATGAACAGCACTGTAAAAACAGTGGAGTCATTCAGGTTCCTGGGCCCCACAATCTTCAGGACCTGAAGTGGGACACTCACATAGACTCTATTGTAAAAAAGGCCCAGCAGAGGTTGTACTTCCTTCGCCAGCTGAGGAAATTCAACCTGCCACAGGAGCTGCTTAAACAGTTCTACTCTGCTATCATTGAGTCTGTCCTGTGTTCATCCATAACTGTCTGGTTTGGTTCAGCAACCAAATCAGACATCAAGAGACTACAACGGACAGTCAGGAATGCTGAGAGGATTATCGGTGCCCCTCTGCCCAACCTCCAAGATCTTTACATCTCCAGAGTGAGGCAAAGGGCTAAAAAAATCACCTTGGACACCTCACACCCAGCCCACTCTCTCTTCAAACTGTTGCCTTCTGGCCGGCGCTACAGAGCACTGACCACCAGAACAGCAAGGCACAAGAACAGTTTTTTCCCACAGGCTATACTCAGTCTAAACAATTAAGCTTTCAAAATTATACAACTAACATAGTATATTTATATTAAACTGCACACTTTGTAAATAACATATCTATCTGTACACTAATAAACATATCTTTACATTTATCTAAACAATTAAATTTTTTTCCTATACTTCTATTCATGTATATAGTACATTATTCAAATATATATATATTTTTTTTTTTTTTTTTATTATATTAGTTTTATATTACATCTCTACTGTGTTATTCCTATGTATGTCTCCACTATCATTGATGTCTGACACTAATTTTGGGTTTGTACTTTCTTCTACACTGGAAGCTCCTGTCGTCAAGTCAAATTCCTTGTGTGTGTAAACATACTTGGTAATAAAGCTCTTCTGATTCTGATTCTGATTCTGAAAATTTCAGGATTCTTGAAAATAGAAAGTTTAAAATGCAGCATTTAGGCTAGTGATATAGATTTTTGTAACATTATCCATGTTTTCAATTCACTTTTGATTAGTTTTATGCATCTGGCTGAACTGTCAAAGAACATTGCACATAATATTTGCAATTATGAAACTAATTTCCCCATTCAAAGTGGATCAAGCGCAAGGACTTTGTTCCGGAAACCTCCAACATGTGGTTGAGTAATGTGGAGATTATCCCATTTCACAGAGTTGGTGAGAGATGGCAAGTTCACTTTCCACAAATGTCAGAATCAGACCGGACATCCAAGACATGAAGGCACACAAGACATGATGCCATAACCGTTCATTAGCCTAAATAAATTTATTAAAGGGGTCATATGATGCAATTACAATTTTTCCTTTCTCTTTGGAGTGTTACAAGCTCTTAAAGATAGTGCATAAAGAAGATCTGTAAAGTTTGCAAAGACTAACGTCTCAAATCCAAAGATATATTCTTTATAAAAAATTAAGAGTCAACCACTCCTACCTAAAAACGCCTCGTTTAAACACGCCCCAACATGTCTACATCACAATGTGGGAAGATATGCATAACACCACCCAAATATTCATGCAAAGAAAGAAGGCGTAACTTTTATTCTAACTGTAGTATTGTTGACGCTGCAGCCATGTCGTAAAGACACTGTGTGCTTCGTTGTGAAAGCGAAACTACTTTGTTTGGTCTTCCAAAAGAGGACAATATCTGCTTTGTCATGCCTAGAGTTGATCTGTGCTGTTCGCTGAGGGAATACATCCACTTTCACCGTGGACGAAGCGGAGTCACATGTGGTTGCCGCTCATTCGTCAGATCTTCCGCCGAGGCTGCCGTTCTCGACCCCGCCGCCTCAGCTCACTCTAGCACGGCCTCAGCGCACGATAAGCCGGGGCTTCCCCTCACGCTAGCCCGGCCTCAGCACACGCTAAGCCGGGGGTTCCCCTCCAAGCTAGCCCGCCGCCTCTGCTCACTCTAGCTCGGCCTCAGCTCACGCTAAGCAGGGGCTTCCCCTCACGCTAGGCCGCTCCCTCAGCACATAGCGCGGGCCTCAGCGCACGCTAAGCCGGGGCTCCCCCTCACGCTAGGCCGGCCTCAGCGCACGCTAAGCTGGGCCTTCCCCTCACGCTAGGCCCGGCACAGCTCACGCTAAAGAGGCCCATGGCAACGCAGCACGGCCTCAGCGCACGCAAGCCGGGGCATCCCCTCAAGCTAGCCCGGCCCTTCACGCATTGCTAAGCGGGTGCATCCCCTCACTGATAGACCGGCTCTCAGGCACGCTAGCGGGGCATCCCCTCACGCTAGGCCCGGACGCAGCGCCGCTAAGCAGGGTCCCTCACGCTAGCCCTGGCATACAGAGCACGATAACCCGGGGTTCCCCTCACGCTAGCCCCGGCCCTCAGTTCCCGCTGTAGGAGGACTGTTTACTGATCCTGGGAAAGTAACATTAGACTAAAATGCCGGCAGCTCTGACTCACGTAAGTACGTTTTCATATAAAGGATTTGCCACTGACGATTCAAACGCGAGTTTTGAGCAGTGTAGAGTAGGCTTGTTTGTTTGTTTGTCATTTCTCCATTCACAAATGCAGAGTTTTGTGTTTACGCGGCGCGGCGCGATGCAACGCAACCCGTAAAAAGACAGTATAAGTCATTATAATCAGTAATTATGTCCCCACTGAATGCAACAACCCCAAAAAAAAAAATTGCCCCTTGTTTGTTTGTAATGGGTTTAATGTTTTTGTCTCGTCGCTCAGGCCTGACAGGGCATCATCACAGTATGGTTAGGGGCATAACATTTCCGTCACACGCGTGAGGTTATTCGGCCAATCACAACGCACTGGATAGCTGGCCAATTCACCTCGCTTTTCAGACCGATGAGCTTTTGTAAAAATCGACGCGTTTTCAGAAAGGCGGGGCATAGAGGATAAATAATAATGTACAGTATGTGGAAAATAATGTTTTTTTTTTTTTTTTACTTTAAACCGCATAAACACATTTCATTACACCAAATAATGTTCTTTTTAGCAGCATCATATGACCCTTTTAAAAGAAATGGCAGTCACTAATCACTAGTGTGTGGTGAAACACAAAAAAAATCATGACTGTCTGTCTGTCTAGCATTCTGCTTAAGATCCACTTTTGTGTTCCACAATAGTTTAACAGGTTTGAAACCACATGAAGGCAGAGACATTTTATTTTTTTGCCCAGTCAATTATCGTTTTAACGAAATATATCCCTTACTTTTCCCACACAATCATTAAGCTAATAAATAAACCAATATAAAAGCAATGTGCTGCACTGTCACCAAGTTCAAAGTTTCTCCGGCGAAGCTCAGAAACCTGCAGGATACAAAAGACCCATTTACCTCGACAAACCCACATCAGCACAAGCCTGAGAGCATCCAAAACATTAACTATCATTTTCATTTAAATGCATTTTTGCGCTGACTGTTTCCCCATTTTTTAGCATGCTGAACCTGTTTTAGGACGCCATGTTAGCTTTATCTCCATCTCCATGTGCGTGCGAAACAAATAGTGATCCTAGAAACTCACAAAAATCAAGAAATATAATCGCGAATTATATAGAGAAGGTAAATAATGAAAAGAAAGTAATTATGTAAATACATTTGTCAAGAGAAATGGAATAACGTCCAAAGTTGACCGGCTAGCATGTGCTAAAACTATGAACGATATCCGGTTAGCATTTGTGGTTGACGATGCAGAGAACAGTGAAAAGGGCACAATTACATGAATTTAAGAGATTTACCTTTACGTTAAAGATGTTGGTTCATACAACATGACTTAAATGCATATAAATAGAGCAATGGTTTCATAAACATTTAATGAGCCTGGCTAACTGCGTTAGAGAAGGTTTCCCTACATGGTCGATCAAACTTCATAATAAGTTTTTGACATTAAAATGTGGCCCATTAAACCCATTTACCAACAGAGCACACCATTGAGATCCAAGGATGATGTGTTTTTAAATCAACTGGCATATTCATAAGAAATGCATGTAAACTCTTATCGATCAGATTTGTGTGAAATATATAACGGAGTTCAAAAGGCTCGAGTGATGTGGGTTAGAGGAATGAACCCGGAGGATGTGGGACAACAAAAACGTAGTTTATCTATACATTTCTGTGCTAATATTAGTTATGCTAAAGTTGACATGTTGAAACCGGTACCTTTTTCTTCTCCATACTGCGCACTTTCTTTTCAAGAACCACCAGCACTTGCTTCATGGCCTCTGATTGAGCTCCAGTCAGCTGGTTGCTGGCTGTGATTTGGTTCATTGATCCGGGAGCAAATCCCAAGTCTGGGCTGGCAGACTTCACAGTCCTGGTGCCATTTGTTGCCGAGGGCATCTGATCAAGGATAAAGGACAAGTTTTAATATCAAAATATAACAAGAACAAAACGAAGGAATAAAACACTAAAATGCTGAAAGCATCCGATTGAGTGGCAGGGAGATGATGTAACTTAAGTGGTGATCGACGATGGTTTCATTTTCGATCATATCACGTTTACTTGCTCTTTCAATCAGATCGACCAAATCTTTCAATTATGATACCAAGAGCTAGATGTTAATCATACATGTTTCAAATAATTAGGTAATCATATAACTAAATTATACAGAAAAGATTGTCTGATAGTAGCACATCTTCAGCTGAACACGACAATGAAGTACGATAAATATATTAATATTTTTTAATAATTCTAAATTATAAAGATATTTCACAAACGCTAGAAGTAGACCGCAAAATTCCAAAACACTGTCATAGCAACCCATTGTCCGCATTTTAAACTGAAACGGTGTCCAAATCATCACTGGATCTACTGTAGAACTTTCACGTCTGTGACTTGGATACATGCATGTGCTCACCTTTATGCGCAATATATCCACTAGGGAGAAAAGTAATCGTCTGGAGGTAAATAAGTCGAAGCGTTGATTGTGTTGCTTTTATTTTCTCTTCCAATTTACAATAAGATCAGCCCAGCCGGCCTCACCGACAACTGAGAGCGACTGAACGGCGTGGAAAAGGTTTATATGAGAAAGGACCCCGTTTAGAGTCGACCAGGATTTTGCCTGTGTCCTACTGACATGTATATGCAGGTTATTATTGCGTTTACTTCTTGTCCGAATATACAATTAAATAATAAAGATAATTTATGAAACGCATAAGAAAGAGTCACGAAGATGGCAGAAAATACTAATATTTTATTCAGTTGCAAAGCAGGCATACAATGACTTCCTCATGTAGATTTGTCACTGAACGCGTGTGGTGAAAACAAGCTGACTTTATATAAACCATAGACTGTATAAAGGAAAATAGGGTATTAAAAATGTGAGATTTAGTATTTTATTGTGGGACTGTGTTTTATTTTATTTCGTTGATAACCTTTTTCCCTTCAATATCATGCTAAATTACCTCTTCACCGATTCTGCAACTCTTGACTTTCTTATTATTATAGTTTTAGTTTTCGCCTAAATATCAGGGATCTAATTTTTTTTAACGACCAAACAAGTCCTTGCAACGCTACACCATTATTTAATATAGTTATTTAATGTAAATCAAACTGTGGTCCAGCAGATGGCACCAGACAGATTGAAGTGAACGCAGTCAACTCCAACTTTCCTGCAAAGTAAAATATGTACAAGCAATTAATGATTAAGTACATGCAATAAATGATTACAAGAATGACTAATTCATATTTAATCATTCACATTTTCTAATTTAGGTTGAGCACATTATGTAACAACATTTTAAGGCTATTCATTAATGCAAAATAAATTCTATTCTCCTATTGCATACGTGTATCTTTTCAAGCTTATGAAGCATTTTTATTCCTTCAAGAAGTATTGATATTGCAAAAATAATTTCATATAGATAGATATATAAAATAAAGCTTTCTGTAAAAATCATCAACTATTCAAAAACAATGTGAATGCAGTTGCATGAGGTTTTGTTTGGCATATACAGGAAGCAGTTAACATGGTTGCTCTGCTCTTTGATAGCAATGTTCTATTGAAAGGGTGTTTTCTTTCAGGAATAATACTGATTACAGCAAAATCTCATGGGAGAGTGAAGCTTTCTTTCAACGAGTGACTCATTTCCGCTCTCTGTTGTGTTTAGTAACAGCAGCAGCAATCCTCAACTTAAACAGTCCATTAATATATCTATCAGTGTCACAAATATGGCTTCTACTTTAATCACTGATCATCTGAAGTTTACAATGAACAAACCCCAAACTTGTAGTCACAACAATGTTTTTACTTAGTCCAAATAATGGTGTTCGCATAAGCTTCTCAAAAATGAGCCAACAATAGTTTACGCTAAGATTATGTAGGAAGCAGTAGCCTGGCTATTGCTGCTATCAGAGAGTCAACAACACATCCAGGCTCTCTCCTTACAGGAAATACGCCTTACTGTGATTACTCAGCCTGTGATGGATCTCTTCTCCAGTAGGCTAAAGGCAGCTTATAGGTCCTAATTAAAACAGAACATGTCAAACACATCCAGTAAGAGGATATGTTTCAGTTTTTTGTTATTGAGTCAAAGCATGTTCCATGGCAAATGATCAGTCAATGGCATTTCCTATTAGGTCTGGACTTTCAATAAATCAGCCTACCCTTGCAGAGCCAAAGGACCAGGACACCAAGGGACTGATCCACCCTAATATTCAGATTTCTGTTTAATCGGTATGACGTTTCAGTGGCTGATTTCTAAATTCTAAATCCATGTGCTAACAGCCTTGCGGAGTATCAAAAGTTATTTATTAATAACACTAAGCCTAATTATAAACTGCTACATTATTTTAACACTGTCACAGTAGGTTTGGAATTCATGTCAAAGTAAGTGAGTAAATTCTGGTATACCTCAGGGTTATTTGCTTGTAATAAATCACATATTTATTAAAAAAAAATTCATATATGTGATCCTGGACCACAAAACCAGTCTTAAGTCGCTGGGGTATATTTTGTAGCAATAGCCAAAAATATATTGTATGGGTCAAAATTATACATTTCTCTTCTATGGCAAAAATCATTAGGATATAAGTAAAGATCATGTTCCATGACGATATTTAGTAAATTTCCTACCGTAAAAATATATCAAAACTTAATTTTTGATAGTAAATAAATTTTTTATTAGTAATATGCATTGCCAAGGACTTAATTTGGACAACTTTAAAGGCGATTTTCTCAATATTTAGATTATTTTGCACCCTCAGATTCCAGATTTTCAAATATTATCATATACTAAAAACCATACATCAATGGAAATGGGTATTATTCCGCTTCAGATGCTGTATAAAACTCAATTCGAAAAAAAACTGGACTATGATGGTTTTGTGGTCCATGGTCAAAATTCACAATTTTAAAATATTATGCTATGATAACTATTTTTAGGGTGCACCGAGATATGAAAATTTGGCGATACCGAGAACCGGATTATGTTTATTTTGAAAGCGATACACGATATGTGGCCGTAAATCTATATCCAAATGATCTACTTTTGAGAGCTGATTCCCAAAAAGGTCTCATCATTTTAAAAGTCCATCCAAAGCACTTCATAAGCAGCCTAGTTTGAACGGTTACGTTTTAAAAATATTTTTACTTTCCCTTTACCAAATTTAGTCATAAAAAAGTCTTTCAAATAAATAAAATAATGCATAAATATTGCAAACAAGTCACTGGACATCATTACGTGTAAAGAATCAAAATGAATGCGTCATAGATCAATAAAACGGAATAGCCTCTGCACGGACAATAATTAAATTATTTTAATTAAACCATATTGTTGATGAAAATAATAAGAGAAAAATACAAGTGGCTGTTATTATTAATAAATGTATCAATGATTTTGAAAAAGTAAATTAATACCACTGTTTTAAATAGCAACCGTTGAGCTGCGCGTGCTGAAGCTGAAGAGCTGAATGAACATGGTAAACTGAAGCGTTTTGCTGGCAGCTTATTTAACTCAAAAATGCATCCTGAGATTAATATTAATAAAACAAACATAATATTACAATTTATATATGTACAAAATGACGCAGTTATAGCGTGCTATAGTCAGAATGTGTGATCCTGTTGTGGATGCGCTCTTCCCATAACAACACGCTGAAACACAGCAACTAAACCCAAAGAATACACAACGTTTTATTATAATAATGTTCCCATTAGAATGTTATATACACGACATTCCCAATCATAGTTATTAATGTTGTGCACTGCTGTTTTAGCTGCGTGCGCTGAGCTAAAGACGATCACCGGTAAACTGAAGCGCTCTTTTAACTTAACCAAACGCATTTTATATGAGATAAATCAGATATACATCAAATAAACACAATATTTCAACGTACAATTGCACAAAAGGCTGCAAACGAACAGCGTGCATCTGAAGTGTCTCTGAAGGAAATAATGCATTATTTATCGGCTTTAAGATATCGGCCAAATTTTCTTATCGGGCCGATACGATTACAGAAAAAATTAGCATTTATCGGCCGGTACCGATATGGTGGCCGATATATCGTGCATCCCTAATTTTAATGTCAGTAAAAGCTAAATTTAGGTCATTTTATTGTATGCTATAAAATGTATAACCTTTCCCTATGAGAACGTAAGTACGTACATATGTATGTATGCATTTATTTCATTTTTAAATTGTTTTCTTCTCCAGTATGCCAAAAGGCTCAGTTAAAACAAGTAAACAAGTAAAACACATCCAGTATGAGGCCAATCAAATGACATTTCCTTTTAAGCCTGGACTTACAATAAATCATATTTTCAACCTCAAGCAAAAAAAATACCATGGCCACCATAGGGGGCGAATCTCCCCTATTCAGATTGCTGGTTAAACATTATTCAGGTTTTTTTTATGGCTGATTCCTAATTCACTCCCAATCCTGAATATGTGGTTAAAGCTTGCAAAGTATTATCAGTCATTTATGATTAGATCAATGCTAGATTATTTCAATATTGTCACAACAACTGGGAATTCGTTTACTCAACCTTTTTTAAATTCGTTTTTTGCTGTGCTCCTGTTGCATTAATTCTGGGTTAAATATTAGGGATAATGGCCAAAGGTCAAAATGGCTAATAAAAGCTTTAAGGTATGACATAATTTTCATTTTTGGGTGAACTATCCCTTTAAGGCCTTTATTAGCCATTTTTTGACCTTTGACCTTTATCCCTGAAACATTCAACCCAGAATTAATGTAACAGTAAAAAAAAATTTTTTATAAGTTATTCCCTTCTTTTAAAATGTTGAATAAATAAACTAAATATTGTGTACAATTTTTTCAATTTCACAGTTGAAATTGTATACTATATTGTGCTATTTTGATATATAATTTCATGCTATAAAATGTACAATTTGGAGCAAATCATGATATAGTCATATATGAAAAACAAACAAACAAACACGTAAAAAATCAAATCTAAAATTATTGTTTTATGTTAATTGTTTTTGGATTTTGGATAAAACAATTTAGCTTGTGTTAAATTTATTTCAGTTCTGTGAAAATGTTATTTCAGTTTCTCTTTCTACAGAAACTATAGACGAGTTCAGTTTTGCTGAAATTCCTTCAAATTTCAAAGAATATTTTGCACTATATGTTGTCTTGCTGTGGCTCTCAGATTTTCTCTGAATGTTTTTGAATGTATGACACTCCGCATTTTTAGAAAATAGCTAATAACATAGAGACATCGTAAGCCATGATATGTTTACTACATCCCTATTTATGAAGGAAACCTACCCAGAGTTAAGAAAGCTTTTCCTGCCAAGTAGATGAGTTGACAGTCAGTGGTTTCCGAGGCGCTGTCTCAAAAGCCCTTCTCCTATCAAGGGGGGCCATCTGGAGTTATCCAACCAATCAGAGTCCAGCAGGGTGATCAAGTGAAAAGAGTAGGAAGTCAGCATGGCTCATACCACCCCCTGCCAAGGTTCATCTGTGCTCATTTCCTGTACATCCTCTGGGTTTGCTGTGTCCAATCCACAGGAAATGGTGGACGCCTTATGCACACAGTTTAACAGCTATTAAAAAACAAACTGTCGAAGCAAACAAGTAAATGTTAGTTATGTTATCATCTGCATTTTTGGGAAATCTGTTTCTCTAAAGTACTTAAGATTTTTGAATGTTTTTGAAAAAAGTCTCCTGTGATCACCAGGATGGCAATTATTATCCCCCCCCCCAAAAAAATACAATATGTGTGTCTGTAATATTGTGAATAGTTTTGACAATTTAAAATGTACTTTATTTCCGGGATTGCATAGCGGAACTTCAGAGCCTCCAGTCTCAGGTCAATCATCAAGAAATCTTTCTAATTACTATTTTGTGCCAGTTATTAAAGTATGGGTTCAATACAATAATGGTTCTAATATCAACAGTTTGTTTGCTGCTTCGATATTTTTGTGGAAACCGTGATCAGTTTTTTTTTTATTGGGATTATGAGGAATAGAAAGTTCGGACGAAAGAGCATTATTGAAAATAGACTTTGTAAATTATAAATGTCTTTACGTCCCTTTGATAAAATTTGATGCGCTGTGAAAAATAATTTTTTTCTGCACTTTATTTAATTTATCATGGTTTTCACAAAAATATTAATATATGGGATTTTATATTTTGCTAATTAAATTTATAATGAACAAAAGCGAATGAAAAAGGGAAACAAAAAAGGGGGAAAATTAAAGAAAAATTGTTCCTACTCTCAACAAACCTTTACATTTGATAGGATGAAATGTAGTTTTTCGAGTCAGAATAGTAAAACAGTCAAATTGTAGCTGAAGGGCGATCATTGACCTCACAGGGTTAGGGCCAGATTGGCACAGCCAACATTTGGCTGAGATGCTGCCACTGAAGACCCCAAGCATTGATGATGTCAGTGTTGTGCAGGGTGTTTTATCTCCTGGCGCAGTATGCTGCTGACACTATACCCGAGCTACTCTGGCAGGAGATAAGAGGCGTTTTCCCCAACGACATAAAGCAGAGATGAGTATGAGGAGATAGATCAGGAGAAAACGGTTCGGAAAGAGCCATTTGCTTTGTTTGTTAGGTGCGTTGCAATTACAGATGAATGTGTTTTCATATGATTATGCCTTTAACAGTACATGAACATTGTGAATTAGGGCACAGGTTTTCGATCTTCTAGATGCCACAGACCCCTATAGATGATTATCCTCATGCGAGTGACCCCCATCATAAAATATAAAAGACAGCTATACATTTTTATGTATGAAGGCCCAATTTATACTATGAAAAGTAAATATTATGAAAATGTGTTAAATATTATTTGGAAAATTTTTGATTACATTGCAAGTTTTTTCCTACTCGCTAGCACTGTACTGTATTATTTATTTCTTTGTTTTATTTATTTATTTATTCTCTTTTATAATTCATTCATGCATAATCTATTTTGTTATTTTTTAATTCATCCATTTATTTATAACACATTTTGAATTTAATCTCATTGTATTGGTTCTTTTTCGTTTTCGTTTTATTATTATATATTTATTAATACTAAATAATATTACTTTTTTAAATGGATAATACATTGCTTTTTTAACACACGTTTTCTTAAAAATTTTCCCAGAACCAGGCACTCTCTGGTTCCCAGTTTGAAACCCCTGGATTAGGTATTTCGAAAGGAAGCTGTATGTGACGACCATACATAATCTTTGAAGTGACAATTATGCCCAGGACAAAAACATTTTTAACAGAAAGCCTTTCAGCTAAATAAAAAGTAATCAAAAATAAAATAAATTATAGAAATATTATAAAATTGATATAACAATATAATAATGCAATTATATAAATTAAAGAATTTATTATAAAAATTAGAATAGATGCAAACTAAGTAGCATTAGAATACTAGTTTACATCTGACTTACATAATTACTGACGGGCAGCAACCCTTGTGACAAGAGCCCAGGTCCCCCTTATAATGTTGCAGCTGTGTCCTTTTCATAAACATTAACGCATTGCTAATTATACGTGTTTGCAGCTTTTTCCTAAACCTCTTTGATGGATGATCACAGGTATTTGAGAAGGAGGCTGTCTGCTTGAGCTCGTGACCCCTCCAGTCACGAGCCGACGGGTTTATAATTGACTGGTAGTCACCAGTCTGACTCGAGCGCATGTAGGAGCGCTATTTCCTCTCATTGTCGAGCGGTCTTAAGCAGGAAGTCGGAAAAGAAAGCAGAAACTGAGGGGGCAGGGCCATTTAAAAATACCTGCTACCCTATAATAACGGGACCACAGACAGCAGCCCTACGGGACAGTGCTGTAGAGACTTGCAGCACAAAATGCAGCACAGAGGAGAAACCAAGCTTGACGCAAACGCTACATTTATCACGCCGTTGCCCTGGAGTAATTAAACAGCGCGGTTGGGGGACATCTGCCTGTCACCGCGTATTATTCCGAAACAACATAGGCTAGGATGAGGATTAAATGCATGGAGACAGAAATCGAATCCAACGAAGCTACGTCGATGCACTTGGGATTTAGCGTAGCCTAATGTGTGCGATAGGTTGTTGATCTTCAGTGCACTAAGAAGGCAGCAAAGCAGGTGCATCTCGTTTTTCTCTGAAGGCAGTTCATTTAAGCACGACGTTGATGGTCTTTCAGCACCGTAGACGGCGAGTGTGGGACATATTTGGCTGGAAGTGCGCATATCAAATGTAATAGTGAATTATTCCTCAACAATATTTAATATGGCGTCCACAATTGAACGGAAAACACTGGAAATGAACGAGTAAGTAAGACGTTAATTTCTAGGATTGTTTGGGTTTCCATTTGTTTATTGTTTTTGTTTGTATATAGACAACAAGTACAAATTGCAATATATTATGTAGCCTATTGGTTATTATTATAGTGCTTGCGCAGTATAGTGTCTTAAGTTAATAACTGTAGTCTTAAGTCACAGTACAATTTTGCCCATATTGTGATCAGACGATTATACATTTATAAGAATCACATTTGGACTCATTTAAAGTCTCCTTAACTCATTTGATCGCGTTTTCACTAGTAAAGCGCATGTATTTCTTCTCTAATCCAATGAAACGCTGTATTTTCCAAAAAAAAAAAAAAAAAAAAAATATATATATATTATAATATATATGTGGTGTGTGTGTGTGTGTGTATGTATGTGGTATATTATGATAGATGTGTATATATAGTGTGTGTGTGTGTATATATATATAAATATATATATACATATATATATATATATATATATATATTATATTATATATATATATATCTATATTATAGATCTATTAGCCAAATCCTAAAGAAAGTTACAATCAAGTCACAATATTTCTATTGTATCTAATTTTGTTATCAGGGTAAAGGAATGATATTCCAAGAAAAATGTGTATTTATTTTTGTCTTTAAGTAGTTTAATTTAATGTAACAATACTACAATTTAATAATGTGAATAAATGAGTCTTAATAGAATGGGGACACTAACATTTACATATTGTGACTAATGACTAATGATCTTAATAATAGGCTACATTCATAACAGACCCTTTACATATTATATGTAGCAACCAAATATGGCTATATCTGTATCGTGAGATGTTTTACATTCTTCCTTCAATGAAGCTTTGACACAGACATTATTCAGAGGGGATTAAACAGCTCTGGTCATGTGACTATGTAAATGAGAATTTTTTACATGAACTTAAAACAGTCTAGATTTTGCTTATACATAACAATTCTGCATAAAATGCGTTAGGAAATATTTTTAGACATCTCCAACTCAAAAGTACATTTTGGTCACAAATGTGAACCAGTGGGAATACACGGGCTAGTGTGTGTGCAGTGACCCAAAGCGCCTCATTTGCCTGCTGCACTTAACACTTTTCTCCCTTGGGATCACGTGACGGTAGGCACAGCTTAAGCAAACATTTATTTATAAATCAAATGTAGGTACATCTAGAAAAAAAAGAGTAGCGCATCTGTTTGCCAGTTTTATCCGAACACACATAACCGATATAGTTTAATGCGTTTTCAATAATATACGCACTAGTGCCATCTGCTGTTCATAACGGTGTATCGCATATTTGAACGTAAACGCTAATCCACAGGGAACCCGTGGACGAGGTGCTTCAGGTGCCGCCGTCGCTGCTGACCTGTGGCGGCTGTCAGCAGAGCATCGGGGACCGGTTCTTCCTCAAGGCCATAGAGCAGTACTGGCACGAGGACTGCCTGAGCTGTGACCTCTGCGGCTGCCGCTTAGGGGAGGTGGGCCGCAGGCTTTACTTCAAACTTGGCAGGAAGCTGTGCAGGAGAGACTACCTCAGGTACGACTGGCAGGCCTGAATAGAACTTTAATTCTTTATAAACCCTGTGAAGCCTGACATTTGTAATAATAGTCAGAATTGTATTGCAAAATGTATTAAGCTTTTACACAAAGTCTTCAAGTTAGCGTGTGTATCTTTATTTTTTTCTGTTTTGTGAAGTAGGCCTATCATATTCAATACATCAGGCTTTTATTTAAAAATAAAAAACCCTCAGTATCATTCAGAGATGCAAACTGAGCACAAATATGCAATTTGGTCCAGATGCTGATATTCTTATGGCCAAAAAGATGAAATTCTTTATAGCTTATCATGTAAATCAATGAGTTCTTGCTAGTAGTATAGCAGACTACTTGCATAAAATGCATGTAAATATCAGTTGTCACTCTTTATCTCCCAATAATATTAGTTTTATGATCAAAGCTCTGTAGCTTTTATTTTGGCGGGCAAAAATAATTTAATATAATGATTGAGAGATGTACAAAAACATTCCTCAGAAGCCTGATGTATCATAATTGATTTTTCTAAAACATAATGAATGGATAATCAAGTAAACCTAAGTTGATACAGTCCAGTAAGTGTTCATCTTGAAATATGACTAACAGTATAAAAGTTATTCTTACATTTACTTTATAAAATCCTGTAAAGATTTCACCGCAAAATGAGACATGTACAACAACCTGAGGGATGGCGATAATACCAGTCAGAGGCGTCATGTAGTAGACTGTGTAGAACCGGTTTTTCTGTCAAGGTTTGATAAAGATTTAGCGGTCTTAGAAATGTGCTTGTCAGATATGGTAAAATTGGCTTTATAGGGTTAAAGTTTATTATCGGCAAATCCTAATTTACGTAAATAAATAAACATGAATTGTATGCATATGCATGTATTTCCTCACGTTGAAGTGCATACATATTTATGTTTCCTTCTCTGCAGACTGTTTGGTCAGGACGGGCTCTGTGCTTCCTGTGAAAAGAGAATCCGGGCCTTTGAAATGACCATGCGTGTCCGTGACAAAGTCTATCACCTCGAATGCTTCAAATGCGCTGCCTGTCAGAAACACTTCTGCGTTGGAGATCGCTACCTGCTCATCAATTCGGACATTGTGTGTGAGCAGGACATCTTTGAGTGGACCAAAATGAATGGCAGCATGGTATAGTGTTCTGCTAAAGTCATAAGCGAAACGTAACATCCTGTCAACATTTGCAACAAACCCTTTACTAAAAAAGAATAATGATCATTCTGGCTCCAGGAGCCATGCCATGGACATGTTATACATTTTCATCTCATATATTTGAGACAAATTGCCACCAGCAACATACACTTGTTTTTCTATTGGTGTATTTTTAATCACAGCGTAAATGCAGTTTGTAATGTATTGCAATAAAAGCAGATTCCCTTTGCTACTCTCACAGAAAGTTAGATTCAGACTATAGTGTTAATAGTTTTAAAGTAACACAATTGCCATAAAATGTGAAAACATATTTCTTAGAGCCTGAATGAAGAAAATTACTTGTACACTCTGTCCCCCCCAAGCAAACAGATGTGATGCAGAATTGAGCTACTGATTCTTCCTCACAGAAGAGAGACTCGCTTACCAATAACAACATATTAAAAGACAGAAATAAATTACTTATAATAAATGCAGTAACACTTTAGATTTGTGAACACATATTCCCTATTAACTAAGAGTTTTCCCTCAGCAAACTTCTAGTTTGCTGCTTATTGATAGTTAGTAAGGTAGTTTTTAAGTTTAGGTATTTGGTAGGATTAGGGATGTTGAATAAGGCATTAATATGTGCCTAATAAGTACTATTAAACAGCCAATATACAATATGCATGCTAATAAGCAACTAGCTAATATTGAGAATTAGTGCTTAAAATAAAGTGTTACCATAAACGCTATTTAAATACACACAATAATATACAGTACTGTGCAAAAGTTTGGGGTCATAAGATTTTCTTTTATGCATGTGAAAGAAGATTCTTATCTTTATTTGATTAAAAATGATAAAAGGCGTTTTCAGTGGAAGATATTTAAACTGACATTTAGTTTCCTGTGATGGCAAAATCTGAATTTTCCGAAGCCGTTATATGTCCAAGTGTCACAGGATTTTTCAGAATCAGGTCTACTGTGTCGGAGCTTAGTGCTATCAGAAACTTTCTAGGTTATTTTGTGCGCTTAATTATCTTTGTGGAAACCATCATACTTTTAAGGATTCTTTGATAAATAGAATGTCCAGTAGAACAGTATTTTTAAATAGTTTTTTTTATAATGATGTAAAAGTCTTTACAGTCACTTTTGAGCAACATAAATTACCTTATTAATTTCCTTAAAAATTCATACAGACCCAAACTTTTTAATCATAATCTATATCAAAATCAAACTAGGTGTAGAATGTTATTTAATGTAATTTTGGACATGCTTTGTGACTGATGTATTTTGTTTTTTCCTTCTGGCTGTACTTTAAATTATGCATTTAATAAATGCATGTATCCCAGCGTTATGCTATAAATTCCATGGATTGATTTAGTCATGTATGGTAATATTTTGACATCAATGTAGTTAATTAAACATTTCCTCTAGGAAAAAGCTTAGGTTATGCACTTCACTTAAAGTAAACACCACTATCATATAGACACTAGTAGGCCTACAAAGTGAGAAATGAGAACATCTGCCAGATGCAATCTAATCACAGCCAGATTAAGGTATGATGCTATAGAGAGAAAGTTCTCATTTACATCCAGTCCTGTAGCTCGAACAATTCAAAAGACTTGAAACATACAATGACAAATCCATCAACAACAAAAAAAATCACATATAATGTCTGCCATATTGTCCTCTCTATACCTTTCTGGGGTTCACAGAGTTCAGGAGACCTGCGTGAGGGGGAAAGCCTTGTCATGGCAAAGGAACACATCTGAAAGCCACAGGTTCTAAACAGAGTTAGAATGCTATTGCGTGTTTTCCATCCCACTGCCCAGCTTTGAAGGAGTTCTGGTGTTGAGCTTTACCAGAAGCCAATGTTGAGACAGTTTTAACAGAGCAGAAGTGAATGCTGTCCTGCTTGGGTAGACTGACCCCATCCACTCGACACAGTTGCAGACATTTTTGTTAGTTGTACCACCTCTGCTGTGTGCCTCCACTCATTCATGAATAAGATTCAAAACAGGCCACCATGCCACCATGTCAGTGAAAAGCTCATCATTGGCATTGGTGTTCTCGCTATAAACAGAGGGGGGCACCAAATATCCAAACAAATGGGCATTAAAAATGCTTAAAATATCAATTATTTTGGTATCTGAATTTACTACAGATGACATAACCTTTGATATATCAATTGAAGATGTACACATTCAGTTTTTACTGAACATTTTTATTTTAGGGAAAGTTTGGATTTATACAGTAAATGTAGCTATTCATAAATGCCTTAAAACAAACTATTGTTTTCTGTTTTGCAAAAATAATTCTGGAGTTACTGTAAATCTGTGAGTTTTTCAAAAATGAGAAGTGGAAGAAAATTATTTAAGAATGTCAAGACATTTCAAGAATAAAAGACTTCCAAACATAAACTGTTGTTTTCTGTGATTATTCTTTAATCTTTGTTTTCATTTTGTGTAGTTGTGCTTTGTTCTTTTTTCCTCCTCATTTTGTTTTTTGTATGGTCTTATTGTATTTGTTGCCTTTTTGTTTTCAGAAATAAAAAAGAGTTAATCGATTTTGATATGTAGTATTTTAGTGCTCTAAAATAATATTTGATTTATTAATCTTATGAAAAGAAATTTATTATTTACATACTTTAATTATTTCAACCTCTTTATGTAACCTGCAGTATTTTACATAAATACTATATGGATGATAGATTTATATTTAAAAGGTGTATAGTAAGCAGTAAATTTATAGAAACAAATAAATCAAATGGGTATAGAAAAGAATCATCCCCCTTTAAAATAATACAATTTTGTTGCTTTGCAGTCTGAAATGAAGATGGACACATTTTTTGTTTTATCCAGCTTTATTTACTTAGTGCAACTTATAACATCCATGTAAAAGATATAACACCAACATGTCATATAAAATAAAATAAAGAAAGAAATAAAGAAACAGAATCACTGAGTTGGAAAAAGGATCACACCCCTCATAAAAATGACTTGTAAACTCAATCAAATGGAGCTGATCTTCTCAATGGCACACAAAGCCATCTGACATTCAACTGTGATCAGCTGTGGTAATTTTGATTAGCTCAGCATGAAAAGAGCTTCCTGGAGATTTCCGTCTTGTAGTGCAAAGGAAGCCAAACATAAACTATGGTGGCAAGCACTGTCAAAGATCTCTGGATATAGTTGGGACAGGCACAAGTCGGAAGATGGATACAAAAAAATCAAAGGCGTTATCAAGCCTAGAAGCACAGTGAGGTCTATTATTAAGAAGTGAAAGGTATTTGATACAACAGAGACCCTCCCTGGATCAGGACGTCACACCAAACTGGATGAAAGAGCCAGGAGGAAAATGGTCAAAGAGTCTTCCAAAAGGCCTACAGCAAATCTGAAGCAGTTACAGGAATTTATGACAAAGAGTGGTCATTGTGTGCATGTGACAACAATATCGGAAATACTCCACAATGTGGCTTGTATGGGAGGGTTGTAAGAAAAAAAGCCACTCCTCAAGAAAAGCCACATGCAGCCACGACTGAGCTTTGCCAAAACACACCTACAAGATTCTGAGGCAGATGAGACTAAAATTATTTGGCCTCAACACCAAACGAAATGTCTGGCGGGAATCCAATACAGATCACCATCCAAATAACAGCATTCCTGCAGTAAAGCATGGAGGTGGTAATATCCTGTTATGGGGGTGTTTCTTTGCAGCAGGGACTGGAACACTTGTCAGGATAGAAGACATGGGATGAGCAAAATACCGGTCAAAATTCTTGAGGAAAATCTGCTGGCCCTATGCCCAGAAAGTGCAAAGAAGAAGTTTAACTTCAGTATGACAACGACCCAAAAGCACACAGCAACAAAGGTGAAGTCTTGCTTGCTATGTCACAGACGATTAACCCCCATTGAACATCTGTGGAAGACTTGAATAGACTTGCAGACCCAAAATGGTCACCATCAAATTAACTGAACTTAAGCAGTTCTGCAAAGAAGAGTGGGCAAATATTGCAAAGTTAGTAGAGACACATCCCAACAGACTAAAGGCTGTAATTAAAGCAAAAGGTGATTCAATAAAATAGTGACACACACTCTTAAAAATAAAGGTGCTTCACGATGCCATAGAACAACCTTTTTTGTCTAAATGGTTCCATAAAAAAACCTTTAACATCTGAAGAACCTCTCTCTGTTTCACAAAAGCTTCTTTGAAGGTTCTTCAGATTATAAAAAGGTAAGAAAGAGGTAATTCTTTAAAGAACCTTTGACTGAATAATTCTTTGTGGAACCAAAAATGGTTCATCTATGGCATCACTGCAAAAACAGCCCTTTGGAGCCTTTATTTTTAAGAGTGTAATCGGGGGATGTAGTTTACCCTTTTTGCCAACTCGGGGATTCTGTTTTTTTATAAGTTTTTTTCTGACATCTGGTGATTCTGCAATGAGTAAATATAGCTGGATAAAACAAAAAATGTGTCCATCTTCATTTCAGGCTGCAACTTGGTAACAAAATGTGATTAATTTAAAGGGGGGGGGGTGATTCATTCTATACCCAATGTATTTTTACATTTTAATGTAAGGGAGAGTTTAATTTCTGAAAAGACAGTTGAAGGAATAATTGTTTTAAATTGACTCTCAGGCCATCCAAGATGTACCAAAAAAATTCGTTTTTTTTTCTTGGAACAATCCATCAACTGCTCCATTACAACTTTTTTAACTTCCCACATTGCTGCCCGCTCACATCCGCGTCCTTATTTCTGATATTGCTTTTCAGGGGCAAAGTCCTCTCTCTGAAACCGGCGAGCACTCTGAAGCTCAAGCATCTTTAACACGTGCAACGTTCTAATCCAATCATCTGATGGATTGTTTTTTTTTCCAGCCCCGCTTTTCCCTTCACAGGCCCTTACTGTCGGTGGCGTTGTGTGGCTTATTGTGCTGTTTTTTCAGCTATTCCCGTCATTCTGACGGAACCCTCCCTGCAGGGATCCCCTCGTGCGCGTGCTGCAGGTCCATTTTCTCCCCCTGCTCACCACCTTTTTGGTGGCCTCCTGGTGGTACATTTTCACCATTTCCTTTTGGGGTGGCCTCGTTTTCCCGTCTTCCCGCCCCCCCCTTCTTCCCCTCCCTCGCCTTTTGTGACGCATGTCCCTTGGTCCGCTTACATACGTGCGGCCTTACTTCCCCGGTGCGCACCCGCCTTGGTATCCGATTATTCTCTGTATGTTGTGGTCTGTGCTTTACTGATCGCGCCGTGTTCTTTGCGACATCTGATGTGACGTTTGGTTCATTTGTCCGGCTCCTCTGGTCTCCCCTTTGTTCTCTGCGTTCACGTGAACAATCTCACTGTGCGTGAGGGCGAGCAGCTCTGTCCGATGCTTTCCCAGCTCACCCCTCCCGCCGCCCTCCCCCTCCCCCCTGGCCCCCCCCTACTCCTCCTGACCTGCTATCCCTTTCAGCGGTGTGTGGTATCTGTCACTCTCTCTGACTGCCCATCCTTGGCGAGAGTCTGATGTCGCTCTTCTGTTCCCTCTCTTCATTTCCATTCCCTCCCTGGTTGTACCTACGTTTGTGGGTCTCTGTAACGCTCCCTTGTCCGTTTTTGGATTGGATCTGCCCACCCACGGGTTTTTGTCGTTGTTGCTGGGGTAAGCTTCCCCGGTTTCAAGGCCCACCGGAAGCTTTGCCCGTCCCTCGCCTTTCTTTGCCCACGTTCAGTCCTGCTGCGACTTACCCTAAGCCTTTCTTGGGTGCCTGTTCTCCTAAGGATTTCCGTTTTACCGCTAGTGGGATGGCGAATCCCGGCCCGGGCCCCGGAAACCCCACACGAGGCCGCGCAACCCTTGGTTGGCGTCCCGCTGTCTCAGCTTGCAGGCTCTAGCCGTCCTCCGCCGTGCTTTCTGCACCTACAGTCCCCCGTTTAGTCGTCCCGCTTAACCGACGCTTTGTTGGTAGTTTTATCGACACCATTCATTTGGACAACTGCCATTGTCACTCTGTCCTCCCTTGCTCCCCTTTTTTTTTCTTTTGCTGACGCCTTTCTGAGCTGCGCCTTTCTTTTCTAGACTTGATCATTGACCCCGCTTGGCCCCTTTCGCTACGCCTTGAATACTCAGAGGTTGTTTCTCCGTGCCTGGGTGCCCGTCCGATGGGTCCCACCCCCGATTCCCCTCCCTTGTACTCCCTCTTCCTTGCGTTTTTCGATGGAGTGTGCGTCACTAAGATCCCTTTGTCTGATGTATCGTTCTATAGCCCCCTTTGCCTTTCCTGCTTGACTGTCATTGTTACTGGAGGCTGGATGGGGTGATTCCGTACAGCACTTAGTTTTCCGTGCCGTCCCGTTTTCCCCCACACCCGTGTCCGTGGGTTTGATGTGACGGGCACCACAGGGGATTCTTTCTTAGGTTGGTTCTTCTGGATTCGCCCTGTCTTTTGTCCCGCCGCCCTGGCCCGTAATCTTCACCCAGCCTTCCTTATGGCTGTTTTTGCTTCCCCGATGTTCCTGTGAATTGGTGTTGTCGCGTGGGTACTTTTGCCTATTTCTTTGTTGTTCCTGTGGTTTCTCCGTGTTGGCCTCTCATCTGCCGGCTTATGGCGCGTTCTTCCATGTGTGGCCGGGTAAGGCAATTATGTTCCTGTATTCCCCCCATGTTTGTGCCGCCCACGTCATTGGTGGCGGGGTGTGTGCGCCGTTCCTCCCTTTCCTTTGGGGTCACTCTCCTTCCTCCGCTGTTGTCTATCCCGTGCCGTGCGGAATTCCCGTTACTTCTGTGGTACCCCCTCCGTCTCCGCGTGCCCTTCTTCTGACCTTTCCCCACTGCGCCCCCCTATCTCCTCTGTCAATCTTATGTATTGTTTATTCTCGCTTGCTGAGCCCGATTGAGCGGTGACGCTTTCCCTCCCACGGCCAGTGGTACCATGTGTTTTATCCGGCCCTTGTCTCTGCCGTCCTGCCGGTCGCATTGTACCGTGTGGGTAATGCTGTTGTGCTCGTTGCTTGTGTTATGAAGATCCGTTTCGTCGACGCACCCTTTCGTGCTGGCCTTCGGGCCATTTGCCCTGTGGCCTGAATCCCATGTCGTGCTATGCCCTTGCACGGTCTCCGCCGGTCCCTGTGGAGCCCCGGTGTCTGTTGCCCCTGCGTGGGCTCCCCGGGGTGCTCAAACATCAACAACCTGTCCCCCCGGGACGCACTGTTTTCCCTTTCGCCTTTTCGACTCTATTCCTCTCTGCACGATTCTCGTCCCTTTTGCCTTTCCGTTCTTTCTATGAGTTTGACCCCCGCATGGGCTCATTTAGGGTGGAGCTGTGTGCTGATCTGTCCGTTTCAGTTCTTTTGTGTCGCTGCCACCCCCTTTCGTCGTGTCCTATGATGTCATGTTCACCACTCGTTCCCATCCCTCTGCCCAAAGCTGACCGGGGATGTGTCATTCCCACTGAGACAACTGCGGGGAGCCATTGCGCTTTCAGTTTGCAATTCCGTTTTTTCTCCCGCTCCTGTTTTTTTGGCATTCTCGCGCCTCGCTGCCCTCTTTTTTCCCCTCCGTTTCATTTTCCCCAGTTCCTTCCTTTCTTTCCTGGTGTTTGGTGTATGCTTTTTGTTTGTACCCCAGTTTTTTTTTGTTTCTTTGGTTGGTGTGGGTCCCCCGTCTTAGAGACAACAGTCAGACTCCTCTTTCCCCCCCCCCCCCCCTCACACCATCCCCCCCCGGCCTCTCAGACCTCCTCTTCCTTCCTCTATTCAGATATATTGACGTCAAAGGTAACCATTCTTATTAAGAAATAGTAATAAATGTAAACAAAAAAGCATCCACTATTTGATTAGCTACACCAACATGCTAAAAAAGATAAGCTATCTTTTAAAAAAGATTAAACCCTTTTATATTAAGGAAGTTCACCCAAAAAATGAAACTTCTTCATAGTACTTCACCCTCATGAGTCTAAACACCCGTAAGACCCGGTGACCGCGTGAATGACAGCGCTTGAATGAAAACAAAAACATCCGTGTGGACGCAGCGGACACAGAATAGCATGACGCTGTTTAGTTCAGTTGATATTCTCACAAAATGGCTAGGGGTGATGCAGAGGAGACGAATGTTGAATGAAGTCATTATTAGTTTTCTATGATACAAAAATTATTTTCGTGATTCGTAAATGACGGTTGACCCTGATGTCACATGGATTAGTTGACCGATCTCCTAGCTCCTGTTTCTGGACCTTATCTTGGTAATTACATGCTGTTTATGGGAGGGTCAGAGAGAGGTAGAATTCATCAAAAATATATTAATTTGTGTTCCGAAGATGAACAGAGGTTTTACGTGTTTGGAACGACATGACGGTGAGTAAATAATGACAGAATCATTTTTGGGTGCTGTGAGTATTGTGTTTTGTGGCTTGAACTAAACCCTTTAAGGAAACTAAGATTTAGTGTTTGTTTATAAATTGCTGTTAGGTTGTTGTGGTTGGTCTTGGGGTAGGGTGTGTGTTGGCTTCAGGGGTTGTTCGTGTTTTTAGGGTGTTGTGTATTTGTTTGAGTGGATCACTGCGTTTGCACACCCCCCCCGCCCCCCACCGATGGCTAGTTTGTGTTGTTGGTTAAAGGGGCCCCCCGAGAGAGCTAGATTTTTGAGTCCTCTTTCTCTCTTGTAGTTGTCCCCCCGCTCTTGTCCCTCCGCTCTTTCTCCTACTTTTCTTCTTGTTCTGTCTTATATTTTGTTTTTTTTTTTATTTCCCCATTCCTCTACCCATTTTTTCCCCCTCCCCCTTCCCCTGGTGGGTGGTTGTTGTGGTTTCAGTGTAATTTTGCTCCTTTTTTACAATTTAAAGTGCATTAAAAGCAAACGTGACTTTGTTGATTACATAAAGATCAGTTTTTGCTGTATGGAAAATGAGAAACAATCTTAAAGAAATTAGACTGGATTGAGTAGACATATAAATAATGCATATCTTCTGAAAACCAATATCTGAATTATTTCAAAATTCATAAAATTAATGAATTAATAGAAACCATTAAACATCTAATTTATACAGTTATTTCTGATCAAATACTTTAGATATACAGAAAGGGACTTGCATCGCAAGTGCTCTGATATTTAGTCCACTTAGATTTGTCATCGTTTGTATCACTTTGCTTGTCCTGTGAGTTCCAGACAGGCTGTCAGTCTCTGCATTTGTGGTGGGGAATTTCAGTGACTCTTTCTGCAGATCAATTGTTAGTCCAGTAGTTTGCGATAAGGGAGTGAGTCATTGAATCTTTCATTCAACAGATTCTTTCAGATTCATTTAGGAAAGGAATGCCACTACTGTCGCTCAGAGACACATAACTTTTGACCAAACTATTTTTACTGGTGGAGCAAGTAACTGGCAATATTGAGTAAAAGATGTAACCTACTTAACTCTTAATTTAAAATGTTGTATAAAGCAATATTACGCTGTTGGTATTGAATGTGGCATTGCTGATAATTGGAGCAATAACACTCTTTCTCATGCTATTGCTTAAAAATATCATAGGTCAGTGTAAGACATGTCTTCTCTGAATTAAACAAATTTTCAATATTTATGAAAATAAATAGCTTGTGATACATGGCACTCTGAGGTTCTACAGAGAGAACACACACATACACAAAAAGGGACAGTAAGACATTTAGAATTTTAAAAAAGTTTTATATTTTAAATAAATGCTGTTCTTTCGAACTATCTACTCAACAAAGAATCATGAAAAAAAATCTGTTTTCAACATTAATAATAATAGGAAATATTTCTTGAGCACCAAATCAGAATATTAAAAAGATTCCCGAAGGATCATGTGACACTGAAGACATGAGTAATGATGCTGAAAATTCAGCAGTGCCATCATAGTAATAAATTACATTTTAAAACATATTACAATGAAAAGTAATAATTATAAATTGTACTAATATTCTACATTATGACATTAATTATATTACATTATTAAAGGCAGCTAGTTGAGATTTATTTCACAATTAAAAATCTCACTGACAACAAAATCCATATACAGTATGTACTCTACTCTGTATTCTCAACATGATGGATTCCATTTCTCTTATTTCTTTAAAGGAGATGACTTTAGACCTGTCAGTATTAGTAATGCAAGTTCCTGAGACAATAGACAGAAATAACCACATATATAGGGGTTTAAAGCCTGATTTGAAAAAAAACTAAAAACATTCACATTCCTCCAGACAATACTAATCCATGTTAGTTTTTATATATACAAAGCAAGGGATACAGTACTGAAAATCATAGCCAATTAATTGCAATATGTTATTGGTCTTATGGTAACAACAAGCTTTGCGACTATATCCCATAATCCTTCTATACTCTATTTAGCTGTGCCATGGCTTTTCTCTTTTGTAAAAACGAATGATCCTTCTTTAGACTCGACAGTAAAAGTCTCTAGTTCAATTACAGCTCTTATAATTATATATGATAATTACATTATTGACATTCCCTAATATACAATAAACCAGTCACTCTTCTATAAAATCAAGTATGAGACTGACAGCAGAACAGTTGGGAATCAAGACTAAGGTTCATTCTTATCATTTAAAACGAACAGAAGACATTTCAGAGCCAGAGGGTGACTGAAATACGTTTTCGCTCCATGTGATATCAATTGAAATATTAGCAGTAATTCAATAAGCTATCAGTGGGCAGGGTGCGTGAGCTAAGGGGAAAGTGAAAGTGGTGAGGAGGGAGACTTTGTATTCAAAGCTTAGCTTAACCAGTACCAAAACCTGAGTCATGTGGCGTTAAGAGCCATGACCAAAATGTGTTGTATAAATAATATTCTGGGAAAAAAATTAAATAATATATATATATAATATATAAACATAAATCATTAAAGGATATATAAATGACTGGACATTATCTAATAATATTAATTCATTAATAAAGTGAAAATTTTTCATACCAGTGCTGATTAATAGTGAGAGATGGGTTGGACCCTATGTGTCAGCCCCTCTGTCTTACCCTCTCGAATAGTCAAATTGAGACATGGCACTTTCCATGTTAAGACATGGAGTATGACTTTCATTAGAGTATGAAAGGGCCTCAGTCTTGTCTCTGCAGGACATTCCAGATAATTACTGGTTGAGAAGGTCCTCTGTTCCTGCTTCAGCATGACCTCAGACCCAGCGTTCAGTGATGCAGAAGCACCTGTAGAAGTGCTGTGAGAAACAGTGCATAAAATGGACCTTCTATCAAAAAATATGCTCAGAGTCAAACGACATTCAAAAGAACAAACCAAAAATACTGCACTGGTGTTTGAAATGTTGTATTTGTAAAACTGCCATAGGAATGTTTACAGGATTTTAAGGAACCCTCAATAATATTATATTTTATGTAGTAAATTTTTATTATAACATGTAAAGTATATAATCGTTAAATTTTTTATGTGTGTTAAATTTGCACATACCTTTGCTTTAAAGGGGTCATATGATGCTGCTAAAAAGAACATTATTTGCTGTAATGTGGTGTAATTGTGGTTATGGCGGTTAAGGTTAAAAAAACATATTTCCACATACTGTTTAAGACCCATTATATTGTTCTCGCTTTTCGGCCATGGTGAAAGCAGACCGCGAGCAACGCCCCAAAAAATAAAAAAAACAATAAAACCCTACATCGTCCATGCGGGGGCCAAGTTGTTTAGGTTTATTTCCATACAGAACCAGCAAGGTATAAGCTGCACCAAGGCATGACGAAACAGTATCGTCCTCTTTGGAAGACCAAACAAAGTAGTTCCGCTTCCACACGAAACACAGCGTCTTCACGACATGGCGGCGGCAACAACAATACTACAGCGAGAATAAAAGTTACGCCTTCTTTTTTTGCGTGAACATTTGGGCGGCGTTATGCAAATCTTCCCACATAGTGACGTAGAACATGTGGGGGCGTGTTGGAACGAGACGTTTTTGGTAGGCGTGGTTGACTCTTATTTTTTATAAAGAATATCTCTTTGGTTTTGAGCCTTTAGTCTTTGCAACTTTACAGATCTTCACCAAGAGCTTGTAACACTCCAAAAGAAAGGAAAAATTTAAATCGCATCAAATGACCCCTTTAAAAAAAATGTTTAATTGGAATTAATGTGTTTTGGTACTGATTTGGTTTGGTTCAATGTTTAATTTTTAAACTTCTTTGTTGCAGTACATTTTTATGAAGGAAATTGGAATTGGAATGGGAAAGTCAGTGCTTGCTGTTGCATTATGGCTATTTGACATGGGCAAAAATATAAGAAATACACTTTCAGTTGATTTAATACACAAGTAACTTAGAAGATTCAGTCTAAGGAGTTTGAGAATTAAAATTTGTACTTTCAGGCCTCAAGTTGTGCAAATGTATATTAGAAGATTCTGATTTTATTTCTTGAAAATGATCTTCCTGTTGTCCAGTGTTCTCACTATGATTGTAATGAACTGTATCCATCACCAGAGATTTATGTCAGATGAGGGATATTTGTTTTACATGCAACTTAACAGCTCTTATGTTAAGACATACTGTAGAATACAGTAGAATACCTTATTAAATTAACTGCAGCAATACAATTATTCAGAAGTCTGTTTTTGATCAGAATCATTTTTAGAAAGCAGAAAAGTGAGCGTAACCTCTGCACTTTCATAGATTTGTTGCTGGGGAGAAATATCAGGTAGCCAAGCCTCTGTCAAACTCATCTTAAATCCCATTCTTAGTTTGTTTTCAGAATTATTATATTCCACTTTTAACCCTGCTGAAACCTAATACACACATAACTTGAATAGAGATTCCACTGAGGAATCTCTTTAAAAAGACTGAGGCCAATCTAGAGACAGCAATCAGGGGTTCTCTGGAAACACACATCATGGTGTCATCACGTCCACTTCAGCCTGGAGATAAAGTTAACTAACCGATTCTTGCTGACAGACCCAGTCAGCACTATGTTTGATTCCATATTTCTTCTCTTGTCTTACTAATTCAGATCTCCATCATTCTGTGATCTCTAAAGCCAAAGCAAACCACACAGTGTATGCAATCTAATTACAGTTCATCATATACTTTTTTTGATCATCTGTTGTGGTTAGTTTGTGTTCAGTGCTTGTTCGGTGGTGAAATGGCCTAAGCGTAAATGGCATAAGGACAATTCACCCAAAACTGAAAATTCTGTCAATTACTCACCCTCAGGGCCATCCACAATGTAATTCTTCTCAAAAACAGATTTGGAGAACTTAGCATAATGTCTTGTCACAAATGGATCCGGCGTAGGTGAATGGGTGCCGTAGAAATGAGGAGTCAAACAGCTGATAAAATCACAAATCCACAGTATCACCACGAATCAGTCCATCAGTTAACGTGTATGTAGTTAAAGATGCAGTTGTCATTAAGGCATTTAACTTTAAACCGTCACTTCTGGACAAAATACCAGTCTATAATTCATAACAGTGCTAATAATAAAGGCCAGAAGGTGAGTGCATTTTCAGCAATTTTGTGGTGGGCTATTCCTTTAGTAAACATAAATGTTGGGGTGAATTGAAATGGACGATATAACCATATCAATATGCCTTTTATTATTATTAATAACATTTTGAAACACTCATCCTTTTGAGAATTTGAGACCAAATTAATTTATATTTAGGTCAAAGGCAGTGTCAAATAATTCATTATTAAAGAATGTTCCCTTTATAATGAAATGAAGGAAAGATAATATATATATTATAAATTAAAAGTTAAATTATAAATAGCTTTGCTCTTTGCTTTTATTATACAGTAGCTAGTCGAATCATAATTACTCCTGTGCTAGTATTAAAACCTTTACATTTAAAATTAACTTTAAAATTAAATGAGTGCTCAAAGAAATACTAGATTCTCCTATACACGACTACACAAAAAGTGTTTGTGGTGAGATGTTTGGAGGGAGCATCAACATTTAGAAAATGCACATTTTGTCTCTTTTGGTGCTCTTATTCAATTAGAGATCAGTAGAACTACCGGTCCTAATTCAATCTGCTCATCAGATGACAGGGTCCCTACCCATCTCATGTGAATTCAATTACTGATCTCTATGAGACTCCCTCTCAGACACCTCCACTCCTAGACAAGATAAGCTTCATGTATTTTGTAATGTGGCCTTTTGTTTTAAGCATAATACATGTGGATCACTTTATTGATTTTATATGGAAATATTAATTGAGGACACTTTGCAAAGTCATTGTAAAGCAAAGATTTTCCATTTGAATAGCATCTATTTATTGTGTTGAGGAAGTGTAAATGAAAGGAGTAAAGACTGAGAGAATAAAGAGAGAAGTCACTCTTATATCCATCCTTCCAAAAACATGACAGGGGAATACTGAGAGATGTGGCGGTGCTGCCATTTGTGATATGAGCACTGAATTGAGGGGTAGTTTTTGGTCAATCAAATTCTCAATCCCAGCATTCCTGTAATTATCCTTCAGGGCTATATAAGCTAGCCAGGCTTCAAGGTATACAGGTCCAAATCTGATCTGGTCTTTGTTTTATTCCCCCTGTTGATTTTTGAACTTGACAGGAAGGTCAAATATGCAATTAGATAGACAGAACAAACTTTTGTTGATGGATACTCAGACTGTGACCACTAACTTATAGGCTTCTCTCCTTGCAAATCATTTTCTAATTGGAGAAGATTTAATGAAATAACAATGTACACATATTTTTTGTTGTGTAATTTTACAGAAAACCCCAGCAAATCAAAAAGATCTTACTCTATTATAATACATGGTCTTGGGACTTGCTTTGCCTTTCAGAAACTGCCAAATAAGTTTAGCAAAAGATACTCATCATAAACTGATTAGAAAAGACATTTTCCAGAATGTATGTGAATACAATATAATATATTGTAATGGTTAAATGTGTTGTTGCTGTTGTTCTGACAATGTTTCTGCACTTGTATGGTATCATTTGAATAAAGTCCAAAAATGACAGACGTACAAACTAAATGTATAGGATAAATATTGCAGAAAGTAATAAATATTAGTGCACATTTTCTTTTAAAATACACTTGTTCTTGTAGCTCAACTAATGCATGGCACAAGCAACGCAAAAATCAGGTTCAATTCAGGAATAATGGTCTCACATATTATGGCTTCCTTTTTCTAAAATATGCCACTTCATTAGAGGAAAAAACTTGTCACATATATCACTCATTACTTAAAATGATCTGCAACCACATAAATATACATCAAAAACAAACAAACAAAAACATGACTCTGTTCATAGAGCTGCTGAGCACATTGTGTTGGGGAGATGCATGCTGTTATTTTCAGTAATTTGGGCGCTTGTGATATTAAAACATATAAAAATACAAAAAAAATGTTACATTTATTAAAACATACAAATACATTTCATGCAAAAAGCGAGAAAATTCTATATTTTTTACAGAGTCTTACAACTTAAGTGACCTCATCATGTATGATTTCACCCTTTTAACTTATTTAGTAGTAACACTCATTTAAATGAAATAGCAAACTTGTATAAGTGCAAAATATTAAAAATGTTTTTTTTAAACAAAAAACTTTTTTTATCCTTATAGGCCTCATAATCTTTGTATTGTACATTACAATACCCTACTAAAGCATTTTGATTGAGTAATGATGGATTTTTTTTCCCTTCAAATATTTTCGTGTAAAATGTTTGTGTATGACATTTACTTGATCCATTTATCCGTAATACTCTGTCAGTCAAGTCCCTAATTGTATTACTGTCATGCGTTGTGTTTCTCACGTGTTAGTTAGAGGAAAAAGCTCCTGCGCTCAACGCTCTGACCTCTTATCATGACGGGACCACTGACTCTAGCAGACACCAGGACAACATCCTGCGTCCAGAATTCACTCTCTCTCTCCTCCAAACCTTAAAGACGCTTTCTAGCATTTGCTTTTGCCTAGTCTCTGGAAAACATCTGAATCATTTTAACCAACTCCAGCTGTCGCCCTGGTGTGGGTGTGTGAGAAAGTGCATGGCCGTCAGTGAATGAGAGGAGACTCGAGCAAGGGTGACGTTTAGATTTACAAAAAAAAAAAGGGTTAGGATATTTTGCCTGTTTTTTTTGTCGGTATGAACGCAGATACGTGCGTCTCATACTGCGATATGACCTCCATGGATTCATATTATTCGCCATCATCAGGGCAAGGAAGAGTCCAACAGGCCAGTCCTTACAGGACGTTCCAGCCGAGCGACTCCAAATACAATCCCACTTTCCTGCCCGCCAAAGGTCAACCTTACGGGGACAAGCCGCGGAGTCCTTTCCACCAAGAGTGTCCGTCACTGGATGATAGCACACCCGAGAGCGCCTACAAGTACCATCTTTTCATGCAGAGACCCACATGCAAAACTCCTCCTGAAGACGACAAACTGGAGGACGGCGAGCTCATCTCATGCTATGGTGAGTGGCATCTACAGTAGATGTGGTTTGTGCGTTCATTTATCAGTATATCTTCAGATCACATACAGAATCACATACAATTTGGTTAAATTTCCACCTGATGCTTAGCAGTGCAATTTGATAGGATAATTGTTCCATATCAGAGCATCTCCTGGTTGAGGGTAAAAGAAGGCCTTTGACAATCTGAGTAGTATAAACTTTAATTTGTTCGCACATTTGTTCCATAGTTCATATGCACTGTTAACCCCGCTAAAAAAAAAAACTTTTTACGTGCCTTAAATTTTTTATTAAAATCAAAGTGGTGCTGAAGACACAAACTTTAAAAAAAAAAGAAGTTTTTAAAGGCTTTTTAATTATAAGGAGATAGTGAGAGTTAATTTGAAAATGTTTAGAATATTTTTACTTTGTGTAATAGGCTGAGAATGATCTAGTCAGAAAAAAAACTTAGGCTACTGCTTTTTAAAAGTAGGCTATCTGAAAAATCGAATTCCCTGTAATTGACATAATCGCAAAACTGTCTAGTATTTTTCTACATGACATCTTTGTGTTTATTAAATCGAATAAATATACATATTTTTTATTATTTAGATCACAATTGTGTGTAGGATTTAAGAAATACGACTTTTCTGTTTAATGCAATGACCTGCGTAAAGGAACGAGGAAGCGTAAATTCACTAAATAAATGTCAAACATATTTAGGCCTGATTAATTTATTCAGTCGCGTAGTTTATATTATAAAATAGACTTTGCCTCGTGCCTCGTGAATGATTCATCGGACCATTAGGCTACAAACAATTCAAGCACTTTCTGAAGGCTGCAATTATCCAAATCCACACTCATTCTTGCCTGTTATTTGTCACATCATTTTTACGGTCACTCAGACGTTGCCGAAAATTCAGTTCGTCTGGTGGTCTCACAAACAATCAAAGCAGCCATGAAAAGACTAGGCTACAGATGTTACGAAATGCATACAGTGGCTAAAAGTCAGATTATCATACTTTTTTTATTTACAAACAGTGGCATGAAAATCCATCTTTGTGGTTGTAAATCACGCATGGACTATTTAGGATGTGTTGACCGCAGGCCAGTGAAAATAGACACCGACTGTATCATCAACGCATATAGTAAGTAGTCTAAGGCAGGTTTTGTTATTGGCGTCAGAAAAATCCTATAAGATTCATTCAATTATTTGTTTCCTTCATTTAACATATTTGATATTTTTTACCATTTCGATATTTTTACCATGTAGTCTGAACTGTTTATTAGACAACTTAAGACAGTTGAAATTAAATTATTAATTGGCTGTTCTGCCAACAGTTAATACAATTAGTTGAATAAGCAATGAATTAAATACTATATCTTGTATTTGGATCTTGTATTTGTATTTGTCTGCACAGGACCTTTAAAAACGTAGCTTATATTTGGTTACAACTGCTATTTAAACAATTACACTGTGATTAATTCTATGAAAACAGTGTTAACATCCAAACCATTCGGATCATCGGGAAATTAGAATGCATCCAGATTTTTATTAGAAATGACTCTACTTTTAAAGCAAAACAAATAAGCACACAAATCACTCACACACACACACACACACAAAGGACTA